>JBCFXI010000777.1:0-25585 GCA_038496175.1 Ampulex compressa
TATATATATATATATAATAATATAACGCGACCGGGCGCGCATTACTTTCGGCCTCGGAGCACCTCGGCCTGGCGCCCGACACTTCGGATAATTTCGTTACCACGGTTATCGGAAGGAAGTTTGTATTCCATTAGGGAACTCGGTATTTTGTGTACTTCCGGGCCGCGCATTTCTCCGGTTCCCACACTCGTCGGTGTGCGCGTCGGCTAAAGTTTAGCCGAGGCCGTCGCGCCGACGACCAAATCGACGACCGCAAGGGGCGGAGGCCCGCGGAGGGCCGAAGTAATCGTGGCCGCATCTCGCGCCTTCCCTCAAAGGGCTCGGCGAGAGCCACGATCGACGGGCGCTCCGGGCGGCCGGGGAAAAAACCACCGAAAAAAACCACGCCAAATGCTCGACACCGCGCGACGCTTTCAAATTCCATTTTTTTTTTGTCCCCGCGGCCGGATCCCCGTATGAAAGCAACTTTATCGCGCGTCAACGGGAAAAATGACCGATGGCCACGCGCATCCCCGCGGGAGTAGCACCCGCAAAGCCGGCCGCGTTTCATAAATATTTATCCTGAGACGGAGACAGTAACGCGCGGTATGTATACGCGAAAGGTTGAAACGCTCGCTCGTGAGGAGCGTTCGCGCAGGCCGAACTTTTCGGTTATCGCGCGCGGAGGCCGGCCTTCACGATAGCTTGGCCGAGCGCCTAAGAGCTCGATAGCAAGGCCTCGCGAGCCTTGTCTCGTTATAAGGCTCCACAGCCGCCCGCTCCGCGAGTAACGGTATTAATCCGGTTGCCTCTCTAGCCGTGCAAAAATATCGGACGATTTGCCAGGGTGGAAAGAAGCTCGGCGTGGTCGTAAAGGATCCGCTTATCTCCTTAGCACCTGCTTCCATCGCGAGGAAAGCCGGAATCGAAACTCGGAGAAACAAAGGGCGTTTATTAAGTGGCGCGTCGGTTCGTGGGTTCGCCGGTTCGCTGGTCGCCGTCACAAATTCCGGGAGCCCGTCGAAATAGAGCGCGAAAGTAACCGTGGAAAATTGGAAAGTTTCCGCGCGATAAAATCGGACTTAATTTTCAATAAATTCACCTTCCACCCAGGGGTGGCTGCCTTCTAGCGCGGTGTAGGAGCTCTCGAGGAGGCCGGCCGGAGGTCGGCGGGGGTGTGGTGCAAGGTGCTCGAAGGAGGCGGAAGGCGGCCTGCGAGGAGGAACGAGGGCGGAGAAAAGGTAATTTACTTGGTAATTATAAAGTTACCGGCTCCGGCGACGCGCATAGTTGTGAATATTCAAATGCAATTACATCTATGATCGCATAAATTACACACTGGGCGCCCTCGTCGCCCTCCGCGGGGCGCGTCTCGGAACTCTCGATTTAAGACCCGCGAGAAACTCGGGGCCCGTGCATGGACTCGTCCTTGAGCCAGGCTGGCCTGGCCCAGGCTGCCTCCGAGGAGCGCTTTTCTTTCTCGGATAATTCCTCTGGAATTCGACCGGACGTAAAGCGGGAAGGCAGTTTTGCCGTAACGCGATTTATTGCCGGCTCTTGTAAATACCCGAGTTAATGTTTCGTGCGGAAAAGGACGGACCTTCGATCGGATCCCGATTTCGGTGCTACGATAGAAGCCACTTCGTGCCGGGCGCATTCGTTCTTCCCGAAAGACGTGCCACATCGTCTGTGCCCTTCCGCCCTTTATTCCGCAGAAATCGTAGGTAACCAAGGTACGACCGACGAGGCGGGCGATGATTCTTTTTAAGGTAACGCCTCGACACCGACGGAATACGAGGAATTCCGGGTATTTAATAACAGCAGCGTGTATTAAAAGATGTAAGGAAATTCTTTCCTTCCGGCGTGGAGGCAGCGTAAAACGCGGCCAGGTCGGTCCCGCGATAGAGGTAATTTTTTTGGTCGAGGGGCGAGAAGGAGACGCGGAGGGAGATCTCGGGTGTCGACAAGGAGCTCCGCCTTGTATTTCCACCTACGAGATAAGCGCACGCGGGGAAACAAGCGGTTACCCCCTTATCTCTATCGAATAATTAAGAATTGTTTAATTGCCCGCGGAGCTCCTTATCGCTGGCCAAAGAGAAAAATCATCTCGTAAATCTCCCAAGTTTGTATCGCGAGAGGATAAATTTCTGCCGGGCAAGAGGAGCGGATTGCAGAGGTGGCGCTTTCGCAAAAATGCGATCGACGAGAGGGTAATCGTTGATTTCGGACCGTTCGAGAGGAAAGGGATGTTCGAGGCAAAGCTCGTGCACTCGCCTCTCCCCCAAAAGCTCCCCGTTATCGCGTTCTCTTCGATTTTACATCAAACTTTGCGCCTGTACGCCCGCACAGCTCTAACGCGCCGACAAGTGCGAGGATACTCGGATGGAGCAAACCATCGTCGTAGCATCGACCGACGAATAAATATCGCTTCGATTCGGATAAAATATTGGGTCGAATAAACATTATTCGATACATCCGGCAAACAACGTTCCGTTTAATCGCTCACCGTGGCGCTACATTTAAATTTCACTCGTCTGTATTTTTCACATCGCTTACCGCTGTAATCTCGATAACGATTATCGGCGCAAAATACACGAGGGAACCCATCCCCCGTATAAGTTCTTCCATTAATTCAAACGCGACTCAAATTACGACGCAAACTCCGAAAACTTTGTAAATTCCCTTCATCGTTATAGTTCGTATAACGCTAACGGTGATCTAGACTTTGGCTCTCGTTCCCGTGATTTTTTTAATCCGCGCGTCGACGAGATATTATCCCGCTCTCGTTCCCTTACAACTTAATCCTCGCAACGTCCTTTGCTACGGCATAGAAAGACGGCCACTCGATCCCAGGATTCCTTCCGCTCTTCTAGACGCTTCCACCTTCTTCGGCTAACCGTACGAAACGTCCCTTCCTTACGCCTAATGGAGAAACGACGAGGGTCGGCCTTAACCAGAAAACCGCGGTTGTTTCTGCTCCGGATCGTTCATAAACCGAATTCTTATTTGCTACTGGATCAAATGCCCATAAGGCGCAGGCGGTCGGGTCTCGGTTGGCCGCGCACGTCGAGAGGTACTCCCCTCGCGCGCGCACGAGGACAGCCATCGCTGTTGGCGGACCTACCAAGGCGATATCCGTGTCCAAGGATCACGATCGAGGTGCCCTCTTTGATCTTTTTTACAGTGCCGATCGATAGCCTCAAAAAAGGGCGAAGAAATGGAGAAATCCGAAGAATTCTTCCTTACGCTCTCTCGATACCGTGTTCGTATCGAAATGCGTCCTCCTAATCTCGGCGCCCTTTCCATCGATACCGCATTATTCGAGTATCCTCATTCGTTATTAAAAGCGACCTCTGGTACTACGAGCGGAGAGGATAATGGAGGGGGATATTCCACGTGCTTCTGCATCGTGGCGGAACGAAATGATATAACCCTCGTCGGGTTGTTCACCTCGTATATCTAATAAACGGTTAAGTTACGTCTAGACGCGCGAGAGGCGCGGGAGGAGCGAGGGGGGCAGAGGTGAGCGAATAGAATCTCGAGCCAACACAGCGCCGCGGGATTTACACGCATACGCCGCGATGATTGATCTCGAAACGAAAGCACGGTAAGGTCAGCTCGGGGGAAAGGTCGGGGGGTGCTCGCGATGCCCCATAAAATGCACCCCTCGAGCTACATTCATGGCGACGGAGGCGAGCGCTTCGGTTTCCCTGCGGGCTATTTAGCGCATCTGCCTCCAGCTTCGTGCGGAGAAAAGGGGTTGCGGGGCCGAGCCGGTTGCCGGAGGATTGCGGAGGCCGTTGATGGAGAGGGAGATGCAAAAGGAGGATGCGCCGTGCAAGTACGTGATCGAGAAATTCAGGAGCGAGCCGCGAGCCCTCGCATCCCCGCCGCGGACCGTTTCTTTCCTCCTCCTTCACCTCCGCTTCCCCTCCCCTCGCTCCCGCCATCGGCCGCAAACCTCTCCTCTGCCCCACCTCTCATTATCTTGCGTCGCGCGGAGAGTCATTCGCTGCCGTCTCGATATCATGGGTACAAATATCGCGCCACGCCTGCGAGAAATATTCACGGCCGCGCGGTCGCCGACGATACGAACCTACCGATCGGATACGCCATTTCTCGAACTACCATCGAACGCTCCCGGTGCCCGTAATGGACGAATAATTCGGAAACAACGGCCAAATGGCAAACGTCTGAACTCGCACGTACCGTAATTATTCCCGAAATTAGCCACCCCCCGTGCATTCCGCAACGTACGCGTACGAATGCATAGCCGCGCGCATCGAGTACGTAGAGGGCTGCCATGCGGAATCGCGGAGGGTTTACGCGAGTACGCCTATCGCTTCCCGCTTAAGCTCTCCGCGTTTCCTATCTCCTCGAACGTTCGCCAAGTCCTCGAGGTTCGATGCGAGTACTCGCGCAAAGCCTCGCCAAAGTCCTCTCGAACGTGGGATTTTTTCCACTTCCATCCATGGAGCCGGATCGAACCAACTTTCCGCGAAGAGGCAAGAAAATGGAATAAGATCCGAGGACGATGGTACGTGATCCAGCTGCGCGAGGTGGGTACCGCGATCGTTCCAGCAGCCACCTCGGTGCTTTTAATTCATTTGTTAATTTATCCTACGGTACAGTGCCTGCGGGGTTGCGGTGGAACCTCCATCATCCTCCTCTCCCCCGAGCCCCCACCCGCATTCCCGCATTCTCCTCGCGTAGAAGGTTATTCGACTCGTCGTGGGTGAAACTCGCAAGATCGCGGTATACTCGTTGAAAGAGATGCATCCCTCTCCCCGTTTGGCTTCGGCGTTGAATCCGTGGCATCGACCAAGTTCGTTCCGCAAAGAGGGAAAAAAAAGGGAAATCCGACGAGGCGAGGGTGAAATTTTTCCCGTCTGCCCTCGGCGTATTCTTCACTGTACACCCGTGCAAAAGCCTCTCTGCGCGCTCACCGCTCCCACCGGCCGCCGATCGCACGGAGAGCGACGTTAATTCCAGGAATGGACGATGGGGAAGGAAATGAGAAAGGAGGATAAACCAACGGTACGTGACCAACGAGTGGACCGTGCGCCGCAATTGTTCGGTTTCCATGCCAGAGCTTTTAATTCATTTGCTAATTTATCGCGGCCGCCGTGCTCGGGGCTCGCAAGCCATGGGCCGCGTGCGGCTTACGAGGGGGGTGGGGTGGGGTGGGTGGGTGGGGGGGGGGCGTGGAGGGCGCAAGGGCGCGCGCGGTTTATCTCGAGCAATCGCGATGGACGTAGGGTGGAACGGCCGCTATTTGCAAGTTCGCATCCTTCTTACTCGTGTATCTATTAGCATGGACAGCCGGGGTTGTTTTCGTACGTGTGTACGGCCGGATTTGCATTCCCCTCCCGCTGGCCCTTCGGTCGATGTCGAGGCGTCGTTTCTTCGATTCTGCCGCGACAAAAATGTTACTCGATCGCGGATGCTTCCGGAGCTTGGCCGTCGTAAGTGGAGCGGTCAGGAAGCAAGGTTCTTACAAGTCGGTATCGCCGAGCAAGATCATCCGTAATAATCCTCGAATGGAGTCTATAAACACGTAATAATCTCGCTCGTAGATCGGATTAAATCCCATGCGACTATCTCGGTCCCTATAATGGCAAAAAGTGAAATGCAATTCGCGCAAAATGAGGTTCGAGAGAGGCCGCGGTTCTGGGTACTGCATCAGCTAAAAATCTGCTTTAACCTAGAAATCACGTTTCTTATCGGAGCTGCGGACCGGGAATTGGAAAACTGGCTTTCCAAATAGACGCGGACCATTCTGCGGTATTTTTCCAGCCGGGCTTTTCCCCTTTTTTTTTTCTCTTTCTTACCCGTAACCGTATCTCGAGGCTTTTGCCGAACAAGGCAAATACGTTTCCACGGAGATAAATACTTGGCGGAGGGTCATCGTTTGGGAAATATTCAAGGCGGGTAGTAGATCGACGACCGATCGACGTCCAGCTTTATCGTACCTTTTACGAGCGTACCTTCGACCCCACGGGCATCGAGCGAGGTAGGAACGACCAGCGCCGAGGGCGTTTCGCTCTTGAGGCGCGCAAACCTCGCGAGTACGCGCGGATGGCACGTCGAATCGTTTGCGTATGATATTTCAAAATTCCTGGCATTAATGGGATAGCCGGATGGAAGGCTACGTTCGATCGTAGGACGGACCGGAAAGGCTTTTGGCGGCCTTTCGGGTGTGCAAGGAAGGACTGGCGAGCAGCCTTCGAAGCGTAGGAATTGTTTGGCCGACTAAGCGATAAGAGCGAGCGAAAGAGGGAGGGGGTGGGCGGGGGCCCGAAGGAGCTTGCGGAGGGATTTGCTTTCGGACGAGAATCGCCAGGGTGTCGAGGACGCGAACGCGGAAGTGGAAACGGATTGTTCGTCCTCGGAAGTCTCCCCATAAACGTATCGGTGCGCGGATAGAAATTATCGGGGTACGCCTTACGCAAAATCACGATCGTTTTAGCGGCGACGGTATGCGCGGCGTGCATCGGCGCATCGACCGCGTGCTATTATTTAAACGCGATTCGAAGAATCATCGCTATGCGCGGCATTGCGCACCCTGCTTTACTTACAACGTTGTCTTCGTTATACGGCAGTTCCGATCGATTCGCTAAGTCGAAAAGCACGGATCGTCGTATGTTTATTAGAGCCGCGGATATAATGTAAATCCCGATGGAGGACCTCGAGGATGGGCATCGAATATTAACCAGTCTGAATTTTACTTACGGACGGCTCGCGCGCCACTCGATATTCGACGTACGCGCGGCGCAACATTGTCCGTACGTACGTCCCGCCGGAGCGTGGGATATCGCGCGAGGCAAGCGGCGCGCGTTTTGACGCCTCCGCTAACGTTTTTCTGGGTGGACATAAATCGTTATTTTCCATCCCTTCAACCTCCGATCGCAGCATCCCCTTTGATCGTAAGCGATCTCTGTCGGTCGAGCCCTGAATTCCTCCGGTGTCGGAGGGTGAGTCCGATGGCTAACGCAGTTCTCTGCTTGATCGCAGGACGATGATCGATGCTCCGCAATGTAGGCGCGAACGAAGTCGAACAGAGGCATTCCTCGAAGGTAGAGTGCTCGAAGGCAAGGTCGAATTTCTTTGCGGAAGCGCGGTTCTCGCGCATTCGGCGTCACGGGCGATGCGATAAATTGGCGGGGAAAAAGGCCGCGACTTACGATCCGGGCGCGTCCCGCGGATTCGACAGCAAAATATACCCTGTTCGGTTTTTTGTCGGCGCGAGGGGGCGGGAGGAGGAGTGGCCGCAGTATATAATGCGAAGTGAAAAGGATCATTCCGTACCATCTGGACGAAAGAAAATCGCGAATTCTACGCCGCGCGGATCTTTATATCTCCTTCAACCGTCGACCGCAGCCTTCCAGAATGCTCCACTCCTGGAAAACAAACGACGCATCCGGCCGAACTTCTAGCATTCGCGAGCATTATTTTTTAAACCCGTTTCAGTTTCTCACGCGGAACGCGACGTCGCTCGCTGTCGCTTCGTGCCAGAAAAGCGCTCGCGTTTCACCGAGGCGAGTAATATTTCACGAGTCGCGCGGAAGTCCGGGATGTAGCTTTGGTTGCCATTAAGGGCGGGCCGTTTGCAACCTTGGCCGAGATAATGTCGGACGTACGGTAAAGGGGTATTTTGGTAGGTCCGGCCCAGCCCTGGCCTTGGAGGATCTAGGATCGAGGAGGAGGAGGAGGAGGAGGAGGAGGAGGAGGAGGAGGAGAAAGAGGAGGAGGACGGGGGGGGCTCGACGAAGCGCTTCCTCCCGTTCTTCTTCTCGGCCTCGTTTCGGGGGAAGGCGGGCCAGCGCGTAAACAAGGGCGCACGAATGGCCGCGAACTCAAAAATGGAACAACGGGCGCATCCGTCGGCCATTATTTTCCGCGGAGGTGAGTACACCGGCGGGTCGGTAGTCGCGCCGCTCGCTGTAGAACTCGGCTCGGCCCTCTCTCTATTTTATACCGCCTTCCATTTTCCATTCTACAACCCTCATTTCCATTTTGTTGCCGGCACAATTTAAATCTCCGCCGGCCCGATGACACTCGGGGAACGTACAACCCGTACACCCTCCGCGCCTACCCAACCTCCGCCTTTTTCCCCGCCCTTCGTCGAACGGAATGTTTGCCTTGCCGATGAGAGCCGCGACCGTAATTTAATCAGGCCGCACGCGCCTAATGAGAAAATGAAATACCGGTAATGGTATGCAATTCGTATTAAAACGTCATGGACAGTGGGTATCGCGGCGACTTTTCGCCTGGGAGCGCGATCGTTAGGTTAATTACGCGCGAGCTCGATTATTAAACTGCCCGGCGCACTTGCCGAGGATTTATCGGTGCGTTCTGTCGCGGCCGATGGGAGTTTAGCGAGGCCATCTTTGCGCATCGATTCGAGTCGGTCCGGCGGTCTCGAGCGTCTCTCCCTTGGCGCGTTCGCCCGATTCCTCGCCGGAAGGTGACCGGCACGCGCGTTTCGTCAAATTAGCGACACCCTGGATGGAGGCCGCCTATCGTCCCCGGCATCGACCGGTTAATGAGATTTATCGGAAGCTCGGCCGTGATGGGAGGGCGATCCTCGGTTAGGTCCTTATCGCTCGGCCATGGCTGAAATACTCCTTCGATGGAAATGGCTTATCCCGAAGGTTATCGCGGCCGACCCAGCGGGACTCGAAGGAACTTGCTCTGGGGCTGCGCCCGGAGGGGGGGGGGTGGGGGGGGGGGTGGCAGAAGGGGGCAGGGGGCCAAGAGAGCTGCGCGGGCGGACGGACGGCCCTTATTGAATCATGGATCTAACGACGAGACCAGACACTAGATCCCGGAACGGATATCGCGTTACTCGTTAGTCGAGCAACGTCCCGGCAAGATTTATACGATTAGGCGGATTTCCTTAAAGTAATCCAAGGACTAGCTGGCGGCGCCTTTTCCCCTCCGTCGTTCGCCTTAAAAAATCCGCTAACGAGTCCACTCAACGACCGTGTATTTCATCCTTCCGATACGGCCCGGACACGCGAGGCGTATCCTCGTGGTGGTGGTACTTTCCTTCCTAACCACGACGCCTCCAGCGCGGTAATTGGAGCGACGCTGCGCGAAACGGTAGGCGTGCCAAGTCTGTGGGAAGGATCGACGCGATATGGAAGACCGGCATTGATTTTGCCCGGTCAATACCATTCGCTCTTTGCGGAAGCAAATTAAATGCTCGCCCGTGCGCGTGTAAACGGTTGGCACTAAAACGACGAGGAAATTTCAAAGGGGGATCGCTTCTCGCCTGATCGACGAAGCGCGACTCGCGTCCAAGTGCGCGCCCGCTGCGCGCCGTTTGCCTCTTATCGCGTATTTATAAGGAGATCGAGATATCGCCCAAGTCTGGATATCGAAGCGTCGCGCCTCGGTTTCTTTATCGTCGAATGGCCCTGTTTACGGGAGCGCGGGACGAGGGGGGCCCGCTTTGGTCGCCCTAGGAGTATGACGTCGGGTGAATCGATGAAGCGGAAATCTCATTCGACTCGGTTGAGGCGTAAAGCGATAAAAATTATTAAGCGTAAAAGCTTATACTCCGAACCGAGCTTAAATACGGCGCACGTACGTTTGCTCGGCGCAAGCTCTTATTTACGGTTAACGCGATATTGCCTCTCGGTTTGGCGGCCAGCCTCATTCTTCCAACCCTCCCGTATCTAATTCGATGGCGCGTTCGTAGGTGACATCGGGAAGTCGGCGATAGGTTAAACTTACCTGCCTCGCGGAGCGTTCTTTCCTTGAAAATTTAATATCCTGCGCGGTGAATGTATTTCCGCGCTCTAAGGAGGAGAATTAAGAAAGTGTCCAAACGCTCGGCTCTGCTTTAAACTCGAGTCGGAAAACCACTTTTACGCGGAGGAAATGAAAATCGTAGCGGAAAGCTTTGTCGTCGATAAATATTTCTTAAATTTTGCCTCGCGTACGATCTTAGCTCCGACGTTGAAGCGATATTCCCTTTCCCCCGCGTTCATTTGCCAACGAATGTTCTTGCGCGCGAACCTCGAAGAAATAAATTGGAGAATAAATGTTGGAAAATGGAAAACGTCGGAGGGGTATCGGCGAGGTGCACGAGACGAGAAGCGGTTTACAAACGGGTAAGAGCGGTGGAAGCTCGAGGAGAGTGGGAGGCCAGGAGAGAGGAAGTTTGAGAGGGAGCGGAGTGTTCTCACTTGGCTTCTCTCGCGGTAAAACGCAAAGCGCAGAGCGGGCTCCTTTCGAGGAAGAAAGATGGGGGCTCATAAAAATGTAATTAACTTCATACAAGATGAAAGGGAGGCTGAAGTTGGCCGCCTCGGTACGGCCCTGACGTGCCCGAATGCCCGGCACAACGAAGATGGTGGAAGAAATTAAGACAGCTCCGCCCGACGTTACTTACTGTCCCTCACTTTCCGCGGATTTCCTCTTCATCTCTCCTGGAATTATTATGTCCGTTGCACGCGCGCGATGGACCAAGTTCTCGCCCCTACGACTCTTTCTCCCTCCCCCGGCCTGGCAATCAAACTTTCCCCAATGAGAAAAGTAGACCGTTTAATCGGTATTTCGGAATTTTACACCGAGTCGATGGTCCGCCATTAATCGTATTACCGACGACTTCCTTCGATATCGCCGATATCAAACTTCTCGAGGGACGTTCCACGGAGGGATCGCGAAACCAGCTTTCGCCGCCGTAAACCCAAAGTTGAAGCGGTACAATGTCGCTTCGCATCCGAAATCGCGAAACCACCTTAGCGACAGCGACGACTTTGCTCATTTCCACGATTACTCGGTACTTTCGCGAGCACCCTCGCGCTCTCGAGATATTTCGACCTACGATGATCGTAACGGACCCTCGTTCGAAGGATTTCGGGGATGATCCCGGAAGCTGGTTCGCGTCCTCGTGGACGGGGAAGCTCGTAACGGGGAAGGGAGAGGCGGGCGATGGAAGCAGGACCTGGGGCAAACTCGTGCGCGAGGTAGGTCAAGTGTCTCGCGATGGGCCCGTCCTCGAGGGCAGCCCCTTGCACCGGGGTTCATCCGTCACGCCGTTATCGGCTTCCGGGGATCGACCACGCGACGAAGATGGAATCTCGTCAGGGCGCTGCGCTCGCCCCGGGCCACCTTCGATCGACTCGACTCGACTCGACTCGACTCGTATCGTAGGCCTCGAAGGGATGCTGCCAACGCGAGCCCGTCACGGCCGCCGTGACATCCTTCCGCCGTTGGCGGATAGAAATTATCGACACACGCCGCGAGACACGACGTCCGTGTCGCTCGTTACTCTCCTCCGTTCGACGATCGCGTTGCCGAGCGCGCCCTTTTCCGATACATTTGGAAAAACGCCCTATACTTGCCGCGAGCTTCGATCTTTCCCGAGACGCGTTCGAGGATTTGAACGACACACTCCGAGTGGCATCGTACGCGAGGTATACCTTCGACGAAGAGAACGCTTCGTATGGCGAGCGAAGATTAGCTCGCAGAATCGTAAACGGACTACATCGATGGATATCGATGGGCCTCCATCCTTTTCGCCCTCCTCTCGATTCGCGTAAGAGTCCTTCTCGTGCGAGTACACGATAATGCGGTTCGGTACGCGAGAAACATCCCTCCCTCAACTTGGCCTTTTTAGGATATCCGAGAGAAAGTTTCACGAGCGGTTAAGACATCCGTATCGCGCACGATGCATCCTCAAAAACAAAGGGACCGTAGTAGATAGGAATGCCGGTTTAAAGAGATCGTAGCCCGCGAAAGATAGGTGGGCGGATAGAGAAAGGGAGAGAGCGAGGGTGGCTAGCCGTGGAATCGCGCGGCAGCGGGGCGGCGCGGAGGGCGGGGGTTTCCCGTTTGTTTCGCGCCGGAACAAAGGAATCTCGGATGACAAATGCCAAGCGTGCACGCGGTCAACCGGATCCGCGAGCAAAGAGTAGCGCGGTAGCTGCGCAGGCCACCGAGCGGCCTGGCCGAGCGGCTGGGAAGATCGGCGGAGGGTCGAGGGTAGACTCCGCCGACCGTACAAAGAACTGCCCGATGAAAAATAATGGCGCGCCACACCCGCCGTCCCCGGCATCCCCGCCTCCCAGGCCGCGGTCACCTCGAATCGCACCTTTTCGCTTCCTCCGCTCTCCATTTCTATTCTAAACTAAATACCCGCGTATGCAGCCCCACGGCCGTCCATGGCCTCGCGTGCACGGCTCTGGCGCGGCCAAAGGGGCCGAGCGTTTGGTAAGTCGCGAGTCGGGCGCGAGTCGGGCACGAGTCGGCCGGCCTCGAGTTCGAGCGACCTTGGAAGGGAAGAGGAGGCGCGAAGGGGAGGGCGAGGGCGAAGGACCGAGGGCGATCGATCGAAACTCGATTCTTCCGAGCGATGAACGTCTCCGAGCGGACGCGAGCGGTCAAGGGGGAGCATCCTCCGAGAGAGGAGCGACTCGAAAAGTTTCGGAAAGCGGGCCGCCCCTCTTTCCGATGGACGTACGACGGCGAACCTGGGACTGTATACGATTTAAACTCCTTCAAGTTAGAGTGGCAAAGTTGTGCGGATTGGAGGAAATTTGGAGCGGCGTAGTTCCGAGTGGGAAAATTCATAACGAACCATTAGGGCGATAGGGAGCGTAGGGAAGGTGCGCCAATGCTCGCGAGTATGGTTAACGAAGTTGGCCACAATGGGCCGGCCGTTACCTCGGTTGGGTGGCCAAGTGTCGCTCATAAGTCTCCCGCTCAAGTTGATTACTTCCACCGCGGAGTCCGCTCGGACTCTGAATAGATTTCGAACGGTCGCACCCACAATGGCCCCGTAATCTTGGCCGGCGGATATTATAGGGTTGGCACAATGCAAAAATGTTACTTTCCGGAGGTTAACGCGCCGAGCAAACTCATCGACGGGCATTCCTGGACTTTCGAATGAAAATCGCGGAGTTAAAGAGGGAATTAATAACGCGGCCGCGTTGTCGTTACCGCGAGGTAATGGCTCGCGCGGATATATTCGCGAGGTTCTCGAGAAAGGGGCGAGGAGGAGAGGGGAGGAGGGAGGAGGAAAAGGTACGGCGGGGGCCCTGTAATCGCGTGAGAACGCCCCGATTACAAATTTTATTTACATTTCTCCCGGCGATATTGCCGGCGATACTTATGTCCCTCCGAAATTGCGGTTTCGAATCGTGCACCGTTTCGAGAGCACTCCCCCCGCGTTCCGGGCAACTGCCGCGATTTGGAACACGCGGCAACGGGCGTAACGACAATATTTTGGTACGATCCAATCTTCCGGGGCGCGCCGTGGCGATCAGGTGGATGGAAAATAGCTCGAGCGTACGGAGTCGGGTGGTCTACTTCCTTCCCATACGGAAGCCCTCTTCGTGTTCGTACTTTGCCCGTATCGGTTCGACCTGTGTACCGCCGAGCGTGCAGGGCCGCCCGTCCGAGAGGGGGGAGCGAGAGAGGGAGCGAGAGAGGGAGCGGAGCGCCGAGGAGGCGGAGAGAAGGAAAGAAGACCGGCGGGCCGGACTATCAACATCTGGCGCGACGCTGCTTTTCCGTCTCACCGTGATTTCAGCCACTTCTTGCGTTCGAAAGTCCGGCCGAGTCCGCGCTCGCACGGTAAATTCCCCGGAAAAAAGTTTCCCGTGGAAATACGATTCGGTTCACGTCCGTTTCCCCGACGGACACCGTCTCCCGCATTTTTCCACGGCCGTACGTTTCGTCGATACTTCATTACGATCGCAGCGGCGACATAATATCCGAAACGTGTTCTTCCCGGAACGAAAGATGCCTCTTTTACGAAGTTTCACGAGCGTCGCGCGCCACCGGAGAGAGGTTTGCGACCTATCCGGCGTACGTGCGAAGGAGAATATAAGGAGGGACGAGCCCCCGAAGACGTCCAAATTTCGACTCCGAACTTCCGTCTATCCCCCCGCATCCGCCTATTTCCTCGCCCTCCTCCGCGCGCCCCTCTAGCGGCGTCGTCCTCCATCGCTCCGCTCGAAACGATCGAACGCCTCGAGCCGGTATATCGAGCCGGAGATCGACCACCTCGGATAATTATCCCTCGGGACGCGCGCCTCCGATTTGCTCTTTGCGCCACCGGATTTTCGATGCACTTTGCGGGTAGAACCAAAGTCGCGTCGTGCACCAAAACGAGTTGCTCGGCCACGCGCGTCGAAGATTTATGGCCCGCGTCGTTCCTGGATTTTGAAGGCCGACGATCGAGTCGTCCACCGGCGGAGCCTCCGGCGCGGCTCGATCGTCGCCACTTGGCCAAACTGGCGGAGGGATGCCCGAATAGCCCTTGCCCTCGAGGACCCATCGACGGAACGGGGCTAATTCCTCCTCCCGCCCGCAATCCCCCCTCTCGCCCCCCTCCCCCTCGGCGCCGCCCTCCTCGCGATACTTCCCTCGCGCGCACTTAACCGATCCAATATCCTATTGGATATTAAAGAATAATATTTGAGACTCCCTTTAATTTGCATCGACTTTCCACGAAGCCGATCGCTTCCGCGAAGAAGACCTTTGCCGCGCAATACCCGCGGTAAGCGCCGCGCATATTTATATTTGCGTTTAATCTTTCGTCACTCGACCGAGCGGATATTGCGACTGCACGGACGGTCGTCGGATACCGAGGGGCGATCTTGTGCCGGGCAGCGTACCGATTTCTCGCGCAACCCGCTACTTTCTCTCGCCACCGCTACACGACCATTCGCGGCTTCCGAAAAACGAATGCTTTTAGGGCGAAACGGAAGGAGGTTGGCGGGAAAAGTGCGTTTCCGTCGCTTCGACGCACGGGAAGGACGCATCCGCGCGGTTAGCTCGAGCATCGCCTACGCGGACGGATCGAGATGGCCGCCGAGCGGCGAAAATTATTCCCGATCGATCCACGCATCCGGGCGCATCGCATCGCGCTCGTTCGGCGCATGTGTACGCTCGCGAGCGCGACGAGCCTGCACGCACGCTCCTGGCGCGTCCTGCCGCGCAACGACCGTGCCGATAAATTGGCGAAAACTGTTCGATCAACTTCTCGGCCAATACGTCACTTTCGCCGATCGACGGTCCGCGCGGTTACACGGTTTACGCGTGTCCCGCTCCACGTACGCGTCTCCACGAGTGGAGCTAACTCGGAGCTGCGGAATTTGCCCCTCGTCCGCGCGCATGCAGAACCGCGACCGCTTCCCTCTCCAAGAATCGCTTGCCGACAATCCCAATTCGACGTGTGGATAATCGGCGAACCTCTTCCTCGACACGACGATGGCACGACGCGCTCTTTCGGACTCCCTCGATCGTCGGCGCCTAGATCCTTCGGTATACTCGCTGGATGCAGGGTCGACCTCGAAGCGTCCGTTTCGCGTACGATTCGATCCTGACGGAGGGTCAAAATTTTCCCGTGCAAATCTGGTTGGAAAAATCCAACCACTCGGCGCGCTGTCGCCTCGATTAGGCGCTGCGCGAGAAGGAGAATGACGCAAAGTCGTGTACAAGGTCGGCTACGAGGAGGTCCATCAAGTGCGACCGGCTAACGGGAAACCACCTTTCCCGACGTCTTTATCGACCATCGATGACTCTCGTCGTTTCGGTCGTCCACGTTGGCGTGTAAGCGATGAGCGTCTTCGCGGACATCGTCGTCGAGCCGTCGACGTGTAAACGCGTAAAATCGGTTGCACGCTCGCTCGTGCGTATCCGTGGCCGGAGGCGAGGCACCGCGCGATACGTCGGGGATCGTAGGGGCGAGGGGCGAGGGGCGAGGGGCGAGAGGCGAGGGGCGTGGGTCGGGTCGAAGAGGCGACAACGGCATCGGCATTACGAATTCCGCGTGTTCCACCCGTCGCCTATATTCCGGGTGCGTTCCATTTATGAATACGTAACGAAGTCCCGAGGAGAGCCGAGTCGAACGTGGAGCCGGCCTGTCGTGGCAGGGGCCACCGGATAGAGGCGTCCGTCGGCGACTTCTTCAGCCCCGCCGCACTCCTCGCCCTCCGCGCTGCCCTACCAATTTGAGTAGGGCCAAAATCGCCGGCAATGAATCCTCGGCGAAAGTGCCTGGAAAAATCCGCGAGCGGACGAGGGATCTCCGAGGCACGTCCCAGGTCCCACGATTCGGCCGAAGGTGCTTCGTGCCCGATGCAGCCGGAGTTTTCGGCTCGTTCCTAGCGTCCCGGGGGCCCTGGCCGATACGTCCGAGAGCCGATCGACGTTCGTGTTTTCTGCTGCTTCGAGTCCATTCCCGCGCACTCGAAAATTGGTTACGGTCAATGCAGCCTCCTACCGCTAATTGAAATTCCTGGGGAAAATTCTCGAGCGCCGGGGCCGCGCCGCGCGGCGAACGCAATTTCGCGATGTCGCGAGGCAAAAGGACCCGTCCAAATTCCAATATCGACATTACCGCCTCGACAATTACGATATTGCTCGCCGGCGTAATTAAAAACGTATCCGCCCAAAGCCCTGCCCATTTCGAGGCAAACGCGAGCGCCCTACCCATCTTCCGCCATTGACCCTGGCCCTACAGCGACGGTGCCGTGCCCGGGAGATTCCCCCGAATCTTTCATCCTCGCGAAACGGCGAAATAGCAAGACGACGCGCTATACCGCGTCGTCCTCGGTACATCTCGCGCTCGGCTTCGTCCTGGATAGCCGTATTTTTGCGGCTTGGAAAATTGAAAGGTTCGTCGTACGGCGATCATCGTGATCCGCTTACGATCCCGATTCGCTCGATCCCTCGGCGTAACGCCGGCCGAGCTCTGGGCCCGCCGACGTGGCCTCGCGCTATTCTCCGGCGACGCTCTAATCGCGCATACTTTTATGAATTCCTCCGTGGCTCTAGCCGGGCCACTCCGGTTGGCGCTCCTCCGCCTCGCGGCTGGGCCGGAGGACCGGTCGATCGAAGGTCCAAACGGCCGGGGAGGGGAGAAAGTGTTTGGGTACGGACCGAAAGTGATATAAAATATATCCGTATTTTTTCAAGGGATTCGCGGCTGGTACGCCCGGTCCGAATCCTGGATTTGGCTTTGATGAGTTTTCCCAACCCGCACGGTCCTCCGTTTCAGCTCCCTTCCCCGCCCCCGCCTCCGCCCCCGCCCCCCTCGGCCCTTTCCCCTCGAGAAGACCGACGGTTCGATCGCGGCCATTGAATACCAATGTAAACGTACTCGGTTTCTGCGGATTTTTTACTCGCGCGTTTCGCCCCTCTCCCCGTTCCCCCGGGAGGGAGGAACCTTTACGACTCCTTCGCCCTCGCTCGAGAGGACTCCGGGAATACTTTCGGCGTCCCGGAGAAATCGAGATATTTGTTTCGCGCATTTTCTGGCCCATAGCCTCCGCCGAGCCCTCCCCGCGAGACGGTGGTAAGCGATGGAGAGCGATGGCATTTTTAACCGGGCTTCGGAAAGCCCGACGACCGCGGAGCCGCCTTCCTTCGATCCTTCCAAAAGGTGGATCTCGTTGTCGGCGGATAAAGAGGCCTATATTGAAATATACAGCGCGTACCGCGGATCGCTGTGATTCTACAACGGCCCGAAGCCGCCAGCCCCGCACCCGCCCCTCGGTCCTCGAAAGCCGCCGATCGATACGATACTCGACGGTGGAAGAAACCTCGCAAAGCCTTGGCCCGTGCCGAGCAACCAGTGGTCCTTGCTCGTCGAAAAAGCTTCGTGTCGCGAGGACGCTCGGGGGCGCTCGGGGCCGCATAAACGTATCGCGAGTGTATCGCCGCGGGGAAGAGGTTTCGCGGTAGGTATTACCGGGGAAGGGCGCTCGTATAATATGTAGCGGAACGTTTAAAGAGACCGCGCCAGAGGCTCGCGCACCGCCGAGAAGATAAGAGGGATAAAGAGGCAGAGCGATTCGCGGAGAAACGTTTCGCGATCAAATCCCGCGCACTACCCCGCTTCGCTCTGGCCACACCACCACTTCGCTCCCCGGCTATCATCGCATTTGGATCCGGCGGGGACCGCCGAGGACCGCACGGTCGCCACCTCGAGTCCTTATACCGTCGCGGTATCTCGATATTTCGAACGAACGCGGGTATCCGCATCGAGAGTAAACACCGCTCAAAGAGAATCCGTCGAGAGTTCGGATCTCGCCCATTGTTTCCGCTTTTTTTTCCGCGCGATGCGTATATCCTAGCTCTGCTGGTTCGGAATCCACCTTCAAAGTGGTAGCTCCTAGCCCGAGCGACCTCGGCGGTCGGTGTCGAAAACAAATCGAGGAAGAAGAGGAGGAAAAAGGAGAAGAAAAAGCGGAAGCTTCGACCGTGAGCCTTTGTTGGAATCGAAGGGGGAAGCGCGGAAAAAGGGACGATCGACAGATGTCCGTTTTTCGTCCACCTCAGGACAGCAGCGACCCCCTCTCTCGAGTCGAGCCCGCGTAACGTGCCTTCGAAAACCGAGAGAGAGAGAGAGAGAGAGAGAGAGAGAGAGAGAGAGAGAGAGAGAGAGAGAGGCGGCGGGGGTGGCGCGTTGGATTTTATCGAGGCGCCGTTTGTCGCGGCAAGAGTCTACGAGGGATCCCGTTGGTAGGAGGAGGGAGAGGGAGAGAGGAGAGGCGTCGATCGCGCCATTCGTGGGAAAAAGCGCGGATACTTCGCGGCGTTGTAGACCGAAGAATATCAGGCGCGGGAGGATCGATGACAAACAGAATCACGCGTCGACTCTTCGAGGAGAAAGGAAGTCGAAAGCCGAGATCTCCGACTTGGCGGTGGCGGAGAAAGGACGGAGGGAGGGTGCTGGTCCTTTCGAGCGGGCCAGCGGGTCGAGCGCGACGAGGGGATCGATGGATCGCGGCAGTGGCGTGGCGCGGATCGATCGACGAGCCTCGATCGAGGGACCCACCTCCGGGTTGGCCCAGGCCCGGAGGCACCTTTAGGCATGCACGCGCATACGGGCGCGCTCAGGTATTCGGCCCCTTTCCCCTGCGCGGACGATGGAATTATAGAACATCGGCGACCCACATAGGAGGGATTATGTCGCTCGAACGAGCGCAAAGCGATTTCAAATCAAATATAGGGGTGCCCGCTAGGGTCTGCTCGCCCTCCATCCCTGGATTTGCGTTAATATACGTACCTATCGTATACAAATCGCGGACGCCATGCGCGAGCAATAACGGGCTAATGCCACTGATAGCGGCGCTCGGTCGCCACTGCGCCGACGATTAAATAAACACGATTTACGAGAACGGCCTCGGGGGCGGAAGGAGGTTCGACGTCGAATCGAAGGAAAGAGGAATACGAGAGAAGGAGCGGGAGTTCGGCGTGGCGAGTATCGAGAGATTATCGTCGATCGGGATCTCGGTCAGCCCGCCGTTTCACGCGGCGAGAGCAACTTTTCCATCGATTTTTCGATCGCACTCCACGTCGAAGAAATCAAGGCTCTCGAGGGTACATTCGAGGCAGGTTCGTATCGACCATCGCCGTGGCTAGACCGCCGGCGGCGCTTTACCCTCGCGCCTTCGCCCGACTTTCTTCTCGGATCGAGGAATCCGCGGCCCCTCCTGGCCCTCTCGGGCGGCACAGCGCGCGATCCTGCGGATTTAAAATTCTAATGCTCGTGCACAACTTTGTTCCTTCCTGGTGGCGCGTATACCGGTGCGCGGTAGGTTCGAAAAATAGGTTAGCGCGCACCAGGCAATCCCCCGAGTCGTCCCAAAGCCGAAACCTCCGCGGGTCCGTTGCCCCGCCTCTCTCACCGCCTCCCCGGTTTTTCTTCTTCGCTCCAGAATTTCATCCTCCGGATGGCAAAGGCCGCGGCGAGGACGCTGACTCGCGCGAAATCGGACTCGGGCCCGGAGTCAAAGGGTTACGAAACGCGGCGAGCCTCTCCTAAATGTCATGCAAACTCGATTCCGCTCGAGCTAGATCCTTCCACGACCTCTCGACCCTTTCCCTTTGTCTCGCCTCGCCCTCCTTTCCGGCCGGAGCTTTCTTTCCTCTCGGCCATCCTGGAAAGGAATAAACTTCGTCCCGCCCTTCCTCCATATTTCCCAGCAGGGTTGGTGCCGAACGAACCAAAGGTCGTAACAGGGCGGAATTACGCCGGCCGGGCGATACTCGGAGGAGAGGACGGAATTAAGGCGTGCGTTGGGGAAAATGAGTCGAGAGCGTCCCGGCCGGCCGCGGGTGACGTCGATCCTCCACTCGACGTACGACAGTTTGCTCGCAAATCCTGCCATCGGAAATCGTCTCTTCGGTCGAGCGGCGAGGTTGCGTAAATCTCGAGTTCTCGCCGAACCGTCGGACCTGGAGAAGTTCGGTTGTCCTGCCGCGAAAGGAAGAAGCCGTCTTACGGACGCTATTTTCCCGGATTTCCGCAAACTCGATAAGTATAACGATCTTTCGAGGGATATCCTGGGAAAATTCAGATAGACGCAAGGTGCTTCGGGAGAACGCCTTCGCCGCCACCGAAATAAATGACTCGTGCATCTTGCAGGAGGGCGAGAGAAAGAATCGGCGGGAGGGTAGGAACAAAGGTCCTCTTGCTCGGCCATTCTCACCTCGGTCGTCTCTGGCAAAAAGTTTAAGAAGACGCGTACTCGACTAACTCGATGATTTAAGTGCCGGAACGAGCCAGGCCCAGAATTTCTTTCCGTGCTCCGCTGCGGAACTCGAAAGGACATAACACCGGACCTGTTTACCCGATCGTACCGCATGTCCGTGGATCGTTCCCGAAGGCACTCAACCAATCTCGGCCGCTTCTACGTCTCCTATTTTTCTCTCCGTCGCTATACTTTGCTGCCCCCCCCCCTCTCTCTCCCTCCTTCTCTCTCTCTCTCTCTCTCTGGCCCCTTTGTCGAGTACTACGGTCGAAAGTGTACCAAGTTCGCTGATGCGAATTCCCAGTGCCAAATTGCCGCGATTCCGGGCGCGAGCTGGCACGAATCGAAGAGAACGGATACTTCCAAGTCGGTTACAAACGTGTCTGGCTACTGATTATTCCGCGGTACTCGAGAGGATACGAATAATTAAGTCGGTGTCGGCGCAGCGTTCGGTCCGTTTGATTCGACCAACGGCCTTAGTAGAACCCTTTCCGATATTTGCACCGCCAACTTATCGCAAAATCTGTCCGACACTTTTGCACGATGGTCCAAGATCCGTTGCGATGGACGATAAATAGATCCGGATAAAATACGATTCATCGCGAGCGCCTTCTCGTGGAACGATCGGTACGTGCCTACTCCTCGCGAACACATTTCCGCTCGGACGATTTCTGGACGTACATCGTACGAAAGCTTTTCTACGAGAGAGATATCTGTATTTACCTATCGGCAAAATTAAATTACCTATTTCCGCGTTTGCACAGAGTCTCCTTCTTCCGTTCTGGCACGCGTACCCCTTGGGGGACTTGTCTTTCAATATTTATTCCCTAATTGGCACGGCCTTGTCGATCGAGTACGTACGGAGGGAAACATTTTTCTCGTGCCGGACAGAGGTACGCTCGACTGCGCGCCAGAGTACGATTTTACGTCCGAGCTATCATCGCGCACGAGTAACGATCGACGAAGGCATTTTGCGAGAAGTTTATCTCGCAGGGGACGAGAATCGAGGACTTTGAGAAAGAAGGAATCGTCCCGCGGGCCGAGGCTCATATTTTCCGCATAGCACACCGGGCCCGATTTTCCCTGGCATCTCGCTCTACGCAATGCACTTCCCCAGGCCGGGATGCACGAACGACGATGCGACCGTCGACGGTGAGCTTGAAATCGCGATTCCCGATAGACGCGCGCGCAAAGAAGCAGCGCGGATAACCTCTCGACGAACGCGAAACGGCAAACTCCTGTCGGATCGAGGACCGATCGGCCAACGAGGAATCCGCGAGATTCTAATTGGCGTAAGGCGCGGACAACTAACGGGCTTCCGGCTGGGTCGTCGAGAAAGGAATTCGAGTTCCGCAGGCTCGTTCGGGACGAGGAGCGCGGTCGTCGTAGAGTCTGCGGCAAAAAGCGGAGGCTAAAGTCGAGGAGATGGCACTCGGGGGAAGGGTCGAGCCAGTGACGAGAAAGGGTCGAAGGAAAATAAGAGTCTTTCGGGGAGAAATGGGAGACGAGGAGAGGGGCAGGGTGGATCGGGGTAAAAAGGGACAGGTTCGGCTAAAGGGGGCCGCGGAGGAGGAGCGAGCAAGTGAATGTAATTGGCTCGAGCCGGCGCTATCTTGCTAGTCGAGCAGTTTCTCAGCTCGGTCGCTATCAGCGCGAATATAAATTCCGCTCCTTTTATTTTACCGGCCGCCTCGCTTCCTTCCTCCGCCCTCCGACGCGCCCCTCTCGTCCCACCCTCCGCTCCCGGCGACCCCCGCTCCTCGGGAATTAACGGCGTTAATTTGTTTTAAGTACGCTCGGAAAAAGTTTCGACCCTTTCGGACCATCGATGCCCTTCCGCTGACCGGCGATATGGCCGACGGAGGAAAGAAAGGTGGGCGGCCATCGGCGTTCGATTTCTTGGACGATTCCTACCCGGCCATTATCGGAGAACCGACTGCCGAGTTCTTTGCTTTGCGCCTTAACGTGCCCTTTTACCTAGACCCCCGACGCTAACTTGCCTCGTTAATGCGTTAAGCGGTGCGCGAATACCGTTCCTGGAGCGAAAAAAAGAGCTCCAACTTCGACTCCTTCGGGAAAGGGCTCCGCGGTCATCGTCGCGCGATACACCGAGAAACGGAGACGCGATACCCGGGTATGGCGTATCGCGGATCGACGGGGACGACGTATCGAACCTCTTCGGCCTCCCTCGCCCCTCACCGCGATTTCCATTCGGAGACATCGATAATCGCGCGCTGCCTTCGTTATCCCTTCGGGACGATCGAAAGCCGCGAGCGTCGTCCGAGAGGCGGAGTCTTCCAGGAAGGTAGACGCGCTCTATTCCCGCGGGGAATGGACGCAGCGATTTTTGGCACGCGGCTCTTTCGTCGATGGCCCCCGCTAACCGTGGCCGCACTCGCGGAAAATAAAAGTCGGGCCGGGCACGTTCGTTTCTTAAGGGGAAGACCGAGTGGAAAGTTCCTTGCCAGCGGCTTAACGTACCGTTTCCGCCAGTTCCCAACGACTTCGGCCTCCGCGTTTAATATTCCGACTCGCGCTATATAACCCTTCCCACTCGGGGTCGGATGGACTGGCAATTTCACTCGAGTGTCGTTAATCCGTAATATCGGGATGATATTTAATTCCATTAGGGCGGGGGGAAGTGGTTTGAACCTCGGCCCCATAATCCGGCAATTATAACGGAGCGCATGTGCCCTCCGGCGGCCGGGTTAACGCCGGCGAGGTGACGTCAACCCCGGCCGTAATCGTCCCGGCCATCGCGCCACGACCAACTTTCCCGCTGCGTCGTCCGCGGAGTCTTCGGGGATTCGATAAGAGTTCCATTAAAGAAGACCGCGATTAATTGCACGTCATTCGACGTCGGTCGATGTTTCGGGGGACGAGGTATGTAGGGACGGCCGCCGAGGCCTGACCCGGTTAGAGCTACCGCGCGCTCCACCGTGTCGAGTCTTCCCTCCGAGGAGAGCGTCCGCGCGATTAGCGCCACCAGCCGATCCTCCCTCGGTCGACGTTGATCGTGCGCCTTTAAATCTCTTCTTCCCGAGGACAAAAAAATCCCACCTCCCACCAACTCCCCGCCCCCGCCTTCCGCGCCTTTACTTTTGTGGGCGGGGGGGAGGAAAAGGGACGAGTGCCTCTACGAGTGGTTCGACATTACGAAAGCAACGATCGAGGTACTTGGGCCAAAGTGGAACGCGTGAATCGAGGGCGGCCCTTCGAGGAGCGTTCTCCTCTTCGGCTGCTATCGAGAAGCTCGCCGAGTTTGCGCCCTTAACGTTCCGTGCGTGATTAACGCGATTATGCCTCTCCCTGCGCCGTACAACGTGCACGTTTGCGCGATAAAGCGCAGCGAGATACGTCATCGCGGTGGTAATTGTCGTTGGTGATTATGCCAGCCTCGGGTTTTTACAAAGGCTCGTCCGGAGTGTCGCGGGACATTGTTGAGAATAAGGTAGTCGCGTTCGATGCGAAGACCTCGTAAAGGTCCATATCTCGATGGTCCGAACTTTATAGTTGGTACTCGAAGGGTTCACGAGTTGGCGGTACTAGGGAGGAACCGGCCGTAAAGCAAAGCGGCGCGATAAAAAGGACGTTTTCGGTTAAACGCTTTTCTAAAAACGAGTCGTGCCGGTCTAAGGAGCGATACTCGAAGCATCCCGGCGAATCCAACCTCACCCAGCTTCCGCCCCACTTCGCTCCTGGAATACGGTCGACCCGAACGCGCCAAATGGTACATCGCACGCCACGTAATCCCAATGCGGGAAATATTTGGGGAAAAAATCGAGAGATACCTCTCGCCGACGCGACCAGTCGTTTAACGATCGACGCCCACGCTCTTACCGAAGGCACGCTATATTTCGGTATGCTTCGATTTAGATGCTAATTTTTTTAATCGAATCGAAACGTTAAAAGAATAATAACGCGTAATACGATCGCGCACGAAATTGAACACCGTCTAAGTGGCTCGAACGCCGTACCTTGATCGATACGCGCAACGAGTTATCGAGAACTTTGCCGACCCGAGTGGCCCGTACCGCGGAGCCTGTGGGCGAACAAGGTGCGCGTTTCGGGAGAGTTTCGTGAAAAATATCGGGCGGCTCGAGCGACGAGACGCGGCGGAATACTCGACGTTTACGGTCGATCGATCCCGGGCTCAAAAGTTCGCTTCGACCTCCTCGCTTCGGCTCCGGGTCCTGGACGGGGGGCGTCGAAAGCGCTCGTTAGGCCGCGAGAAAAGTCGCTCGGAGGATATCGAGGAGGTCCGTCGGTGGACTCGCGATGGACTCGCCGAGGAGGAAGGGTGCGAGAAGGAGGAAGGGTGGCGACTCGGGTCGAGGCGTTATCCGGGCAGGTTCGGCGCCATGGCGATTTAACGGCGGTAAATTCGAGGCCGGGGGAGGGGCAGGAGGTCGGCGATATTGGCCCTCGTACCTCGCGAAAGAAAGGACGAAAGGTCGGTTACCGTCCCGTAAAAATGCTCGATATTCTCGAAACGTACTCGCCCATGGAGCGGCACGTGCGACAAACAGTATCGTAGCCGGCGAGTTGCCATTTACTTTGCCGCAATGTTGCTCGCCGGAGCTCTAAAGAGGATCGCCCCTTATTCCCCTTTCGATCATCTCCGGCCATTCTCTTGCTTTCGGTGCCGTCTCGCGCCTAGCTCCGCGCGCGCGATCCCCGAATCGTATCGGCCCGATCCGCTTCGCAAAACGATCGCGGGGAACGGTGAAATCGAAGGACGCTTCGTTTACATCTCGATTCGACGAAAAACTAGCGAACGTCATTATCCCGCTCGTGCGACACGATCGATGGTCAACCGTGCCACGCTCTCGGATTTGCGGCGTTACCCTTTAAAACCTCTTTCCCAGGATTTGCGAGACATTCGTTTGTTTATCCGTGGGGTTTGCGACACGGCGCGGTAATAAATAGCTGGTCTGTATGCGGCGCAATATGAGAATCCCGGGGAAGAAGGGCGAGCGAGAGGGAGAGGGAGGGAAAGAGGGATGGTGGGGTGGGGTGGGGTGGGGTTGCGGTGGATTGGGAGGAGCGGGGAGGGGGAGGGGGAGGGGGAGGGGGAGGGGAGGGGAGGAAGGCTGGTAAAA
>JBCFXI010000777.1:25592-108685 GCA_038496175.1 Ampulex compressa
CCGCCCCCCCCCCCCCCCCCCCCCCCCCCCCCCCCCCGCGCGGAAGGCTGGTAAAAACGCTCGCCATGGCGTTCGGTCGTTCCGCCTTTCATGACTATCCGATGTGCATTGCCAGGGTGATAGATGTTTATGCCCGGCACGACACTCCATTTGCCCTTATTTTCCAAGCGGGACGCGCCCCTTTCCACGGCCCATCCCTGTCGCGTGCACGCCTCTGGATTTTGCCGTTCTTTATATTTTCAAAGGGAGCCTCCAGTGTCTCGAGGCGAGCTACCGCCGGGAAGGGACCTCGCGGAGCAGCCCCGTAGATCATATTATACCTTCCCATACGCCAGCGTAAACGTATTTGCGAAAAAGCCAGATTGAGTATACGCCGCGGGATGCAGGCGCCAGAAATGATCGAAAATCTCCCTCGTGTCGGAAACTTCAAAACAAGTGCATCGATCATATCTTCGCGAGCGTCGCGTATGGCTCGAATCGTTTGTTTCGCGGAAATGCGTAATTCCAGACACGAAACGTGAGACGCGTCGATTCGGTGGTAATCGAGTCCTGGACGCACGAATATTCGCTGAGGAATCGACGCCGAGCATTGCTCTCGAGTTAACGTACCGGTATCTCGAGTGCTCTCTCCGTGCCGCTAAGATTCCCGAAAAATCCTCCACGTTCGCGCGTTTCATACGGCATTCAGCGAAATTCACCCTTTATACGCGGCAAGCTGTCGATGAGCGAACGCTCTCGGAAAAGGCTGGGTTTGCGTGCAGAATTTATCGCTGAAGACGGCTCTTCGTCGTCGTCGTCGTCGTCCTCGGCGTCCTCGGCAGTTCGAAACCTTCGTAACGGGGTTTTCAAGCCCGTGCTCCGCAGGAGCTGCGCGCGTAATTTGCTTATGGAGGATCTTCCGTCGAACGTCGTAAATGCGAATAAATATGCGAAACGTGGAAAAGCAGATAAAACCGCGACATTTGCCTAGCGCACACTCGAGACGTAGGAAGGTGGTGGAGAGTCGCGAAGGATGGCGGCCGGGACACGAGTGCCTTCGAGCGATGCAATTACAGTGGCAAAAGTTCGGGAGAATTCTCCCTCCCGATCGTGGCACGCTTTTTAAACTCGCGTTTCGAAAGTGCTCTCGGTTTAATTTGTTTACCGACCGTTTTTCGGCCCAGATCGTAAATATGCGAGGTAGTCGGTTGATTTATGTCGCCGACCAGCCGCACCGACCCGACCGAAATCAGCACGCGCGCTTTTCGCGCGGAGAAGCGGGAAAAATGGTTTTAATCTATTCGACGCTCGTAAGACGATTGCTCGTTAACGTTCTTCGGGCGCTTCTTAAGTTCCTCGCTCGTAAATCGACCTCGGGTAGCTCGGCCAGCCGAGCTCGGGATGTTTATCGACGGCCATCCGTGGCCCGTCGACACCGGAGTCGGCTCGTGCGCCGCGACTTACCGATATTTTTCGGGAAACCGCTCGGTCTTCGGCGAATCCCGGGGAAATTTATGACGCCATGCAAATTCGCGCTATGGTTTAAAGCTCGATATTTGCATGCAAATCCGGGGTTCGTTCCGATCCAATTCCGTAATACGTTCGGGGCGAGATTCGAGTCCGAGCATACGTAGGACCTTTTTTCATCGATCCCCCGTCATTCCTCGAGGGTGCAAATAACGCCGCCGAACGTATTGGCGATTCGAGGATCCAAGGAGGCGCGCATCGCTCCTCGGGGCAAGGGAGGAAAAGGGGGAAGGGCCGGTACGGTCCTCGCGCCCTCTTCGCGCCGCGAGGGCTTGGCCCTTCGTCGCTGGCGTTGCCGGCGCGAACTGTCAGGCGGGCAGGCGTAATGGGAAAGGACGGTGGGCGGCCGCGGCGCGTTCGATTTGGATCAACGCCAGCATCGACATTAGTCTTTGGCTTCGCGTCCGAACGAGGAATAAATTGGAAAAGAGCTTATCGCGCGATACTCACGCGGAGCCGCGGGCCGCGTTAATCTTGGTCCTGTCCGAAACGATATCCATGCACGCCGGAACCGCTCGGATGCGGCCTGCGCGAACTCATTTGCCGGCGTCAGCTCGCTCATAAGACGCTAGGGCGGCCCGTCGGATACGTCCAGTCGTCTGATCGGCTCGTCGGCGGCCGGGAAAAGCCTCGACGCGTCCCTGACATCGAGACGCGAGGGACGACTCGGTGGACGACTGGGTGGATTAGCGAATCGCGCCATTTCCGATTCGTCGACGCCGCGTCGAACGTACGTGGGTAGGACGTGTCCCGAAACGCGATCGCGTCCACTCGAAGTCGGCCAATCCCGATTAGTCGGCGTGTTAACTTCCTCTTTTTCCAGCGGCATTAATGCGCGTTTCATCGATAGCGGGTAATTAATTTGATCGCGACATGCATATTTCCGCGAGCATTTTTGTGGGCCGCCTCGCTGGCCGCAGCACCGTGCAGTCGTAGGTCCGAAATATCAAAGGGGAAAAAAACGGAGCGTAATAAATCGTAATTGCGCCGTCTCGCAGTTGAATTATACGCATCATGGGACACGGTTCGTAATCGCAAATGGCTTTAATGGCTTACCGTTTGCTCCGTACGCGAGCATGGTTCGCGTTCGTAACGAAACAATCTGGAAACAATTTGCCCTATATATACGCGCATGTACATTCCGGAAAACTATCCGTCGGGTATAACGACGGACAGAGCCGGGAGGAGACGGATCTCCGCGCAATGGGCTATGAATTTTGCCCCGCTCGTCCGCAAACTCGATGTTAATTATTTTCAACGGCCAAAACAATTTATCGGAATACGTCGTCGCCCGATGGCCCGCCAGGATAGAACGTATTTGAAATTTTCCGAAATTAACGATCGTCCGGACCCAGGTTACTTTAATACTCAAACGGGTATTTCTCGAATCTAAATTCATAATTCCCCACGTACGTCCCCTCCTCGTTATTTCGATAACGGCTCAACGTCCAAATGATTTTCCAGTTAACTTTAATTGAAATTCAAGGAGGTCTTGCGGGCCCGGAACTCGATAACGAGGAGACGAACGCACACGCCGCCGCTTCATCGCCGGCAAAGCACCGGCGCGGATATCGCGATGAAACACTGGGGCCAAACTACGAAACCGTTTAGGTATCGATTACGTTTCCATCCTATAGCCCAGCGATTTGTATATATACGGATAATCGATTAGTCCGTTTGCCGTGCGTGACCCACGACTGGATTATGCCTGCGATCGATTAACCGAGCGCCAGATCGACCGCATTCGGTTAACAGGTACCGATACATCCTAGTACAATTAACCGCTTAGCGGTGCGCTCAAATCACCTAATACTACTTCGTCACGTTCTATTGACTTTGATCGCGGTCAACGCTGGCTGGCCATAACGATATCGCTTCTAAATACGCGCAATTACCGGAATCCTTCGAGGCATCGGGCGGATCAGAGAGCCGACGACGATCGGTTCGTCCACCTGCCAGGCCCCAGCGATCAAAGCGCGCCCCTCGTCTCGCGGTACGTATCGCCGAGCATCCGGATCAAAAACATCTTCCACCTTTGCTACGTCTACGGCCATTCGACGGTCCCAACGGCGAACCTAGTTGCCAGCTGTGCCCGGATAAGGGGGAATATTTCGGGACGCCGGTCGAGCGCGGGAAGAGAAACGATCATCGGTCATCTCGCCTACCTTTTTCTCTCCCAGGACATCGATCGCAACGGAGATTTATACGCGGCGCGATCTCGCACAGCAGCGTGCCACGGACTTTCGTCGCAATTTCGATCGCGAAGGAGGCTAAGCATATTTATGAGAGTACAATGGCAACGATGAATAGTAGGCGCGTTCTGCGGGGAATACTAACGAACGAAGTGCACTAAATAATCCATGACGTACGAGGTATCCTCGAGTGGAGTTCCTTCGTAAATAATCCCGGGAGCCTGCATTCGCCGCTACTCACGCAGCAACCGGGCACATTTATCCGAGGAAAAATCCCGTGACCGAAGGAGAATTCGCAGGGACGTTCGAGGTTCATCTCGCGAGAGCTGCTTAGGCGGTGGAGCGCGAGCTACGGGATCTCAAAGAGGCTTCGAGCGCGCCGCGCCTCAAAAGCCGACAGACCAGACTCCGATGGATTTCGCTGACAAGCGGCAGACGAGGCGCGGCCAGATTTGGCGGAGCATTTTCCAGGATAACGCATTGGCAAATCGGATCGCGGGACGGAGGAAGGGGAGAGTAGGAGGGCGAGATATTGCCATTCGCGGCTAGAGGAGACGGGCCAGGGAGTTCTCGGGAAAGGAGAAGGGCGAGCGAGTCGCGAAACGAAGACACGCGCGAGGCACACGCGCGAGGCCGAGCACGGCTGAGCCGAAGCTCCGCAGCCGACGGTGGGCTTGGGAAAAGCTTTTCGAGCGTCACGGCAGCTTGCCACCGAAATGCCCGATTTTCCGCATTCGTCGAGTGTTTACAAAGTACGGCAGACCTTACCGCTCCCTTCTACGAGCGCCCCTTCGTACCCCACTCGGCTCGTCTTCTTTTCCGCTCCCCGCTCGCTCTCCGAGTCGCTCCACGGTCGAGCACGGTTTACAGCGGGCCCTTCGATTCGCGGCCTTCGCGATCGGGATGGTAAAATCGTGCGGAAGTAGGCCAAAGAAAGCAAGGAACGTTTCGATCGTCGAACCCACGAGGCTGGCCGGAGAGTCCTTCGTCCGCCCCGGCGCTTCTCCCGGGGGAAGGACGCGCGATCAAATTTCTCGGCTCCTTCGGACTCCTCCGACGACCCGGAGCGTCTTCTTGCGTCTTCTTGCGTTCGGTAAGAGGTCGGAGCTAGCGCCGGTCGGTGGCCCTGTTTACTCGGTACTCGTTGGCCGAACTTTAAACTTCGTAGGTGAGACCGACCGTAAATCAAGCGTTTCAAACCGGCCACCTGTGGCGTCGCGGCGCCGGTAACGTCGTGTACCCGAAGAGAAACCTCGAGCCTCCACCACCTTGTCCCTCTCCGGGCTCTCCGCTCCCCCCGATTCTGTCGCGCCTTCTTTCCCATTCCCGACTTCTACTCGCCTCGTCTCCCGGGGACTCTCCGGGGGACACCCAGAGCGGCTCGTAAACAGAAAAATCAAATGGGAGCGCGAGAAGGAGTGCGATGGGTGGAGGAGGGGCACGGAGCCGATGAAAAAGATGGGAGGCGGTTTACTCCCGAAGGTACTCGACGATCGGTAGGTCGTATTCGTGGTTCCAAGGACCGTGTCGACGGCAGTTGTGGCGGTGGTGGTGGTATCGACGGTGGTATCGGCGGTGGTATTGGTGGCGGTATTGGCGGAGGTGAAGGCAAGACGGTCACGGTGGTTACGAGTCGGGGGACGTTTCTTCGAGCTGACGTCGTGCGGGTCCGCCATTGGGAAGGAGCGAGCTCGCCGTTAAGGGATTCCGGTGGCGTCCGTCCGTTCGAATGACGACCTCCAGCGATCCGGAAAATAAACCTCCCGTCTCCGCCTTTCTCCCGTGCTGTCCGATGTCGCGCGGGGTTATGAACCTTCGGCGACGGTTCGGTCACCTAGTGGGGCCGGCGGAATACCGCTCTCTGCCCACCCTCGAGAGATTCCTCCGGGCCGTAAAGAAGGCTCCCGGCTTGACGCGCGTCCGCGTGTCCCGGTACTAGACCTGACGGACCTCCGTGCTCCTTTCGCTCGAGCAACGCGTCGCCGGTTCGTAAGGCCGGATTTACGACCATCTCGATGTCCGGCACATCTTGTTTATGGAACCGGAGCGGCAGAATGTTGCGAGCCTCGGACGCCGTGTACGCTCCGAGGAAGGCACCATTCTCCACCCCCGGGATTCCTTTTCCGATTTATTTTTCGGGTATTTCACCCTCGGCGTAATTACCTCTGTAGGTCTCTTGCCGGACCGGTAGGTTCTTTCCTGGACGTTTGAGCAAAAGCCGCGAAACGTTCGGTATTTACAGACCCCTTCAAAATTGTTTGGCGTCTACGAGGAGCAAATTAAAGGGAGAAACGGAAAGCGCGCTTTCTCGTAAAAGTCGCGGCGAAAGGAAGGAAATTTAATCCTCGAAGGGGATTACTCGGTGCGGTACTTCAATAGGAGCGCCGACGCTGCGAGAAAAGAGCTCGATCGCGCCAATGGCCTTGCCACCGCCGTACGACGATGCGAGATTTCGGCGTTTCGGCTCGTCTCGCGAAAGGACGAGCAGCGGGGGACGTTATTATCTCTTTCCCGTGCGCGGATTATCCCCCGCCGGCGCGGAGACGTTTCGCGCTTCCGCGTTAGGCCCCAGAGAGGGAGGCGGTTTCCCTATCTTGACACCATTAATGATACGAATTAATTACGAGGAAGCTATTCCGCCTTTCATCGCTCGCCAAAGCGACTCGTATTATTATTTGGCCCGCGACGGCGCGACGTAGATGCGGCGAGGCAAAGCGCTCGAGGGTGACGGTGCAGACTGTGGGTCTCGAAGAGAGGAACCGGTCCGGGAGGATCGTTTCTTCCACCGTGGAACCCTTCTTTGGCTTCATTGTTCCGCCGTCCTCGAGCCGCGTCCCTTTTTTTAAGCTAATTGATACCCCTTCGTCGGCGAACGGCTCACGGAACGCGGAGAAAGAGCTTTACCCCCGCGAAAGAGCCGTAATTAGGGGCTATTTATCGTTGGCCTTGAGGAAATTTCTTCCGTATCCCTCGTAACATCTATCTTACTTTCGCTCCTCCGCTTCCCTTCCCTCCTCCCGTTCCTCCTCTTTCTCTTCCTCCTCCTCTTCCTCTTCCTCCTGTTCCGCTCGCCCCTCGACGCTCGCCCCAACAACGCGGCTCTCGTGCGAGATTTAGCAGTATTAACGTCGAATGGAGGACCGAGCCGTTTAAGGCAAATTGCGGAGATATCGTTAAAAGGGTCGGTTGCACGGGTTTTAACCGTATTTACGACCTTTCAACCGCTAATTAAATCACGGGCCGTTACACGCCCGCGAAGAATGGGAAAGCCCTGGCCGTGGCGAAGGGGCGGGCTGCAGGGAGATGGGGGGTAAAATCGTAACCGCCCGTCAGACTTGGTGCGACGTTTCTGCTTTCCCCGATGGCTGACCATCGCTTTCGAAGGAAAGCAAAGAACGTTGGAAATCCCCCCCCCCCCCCCCCCCTCTCTCTCTCTCTGTATCCGGAACAAATTTCGATCGATAGCTAGCAGACCTGCCGGAAGGGATATGCCTCCCCCCCCCGGCCCTTTCCGCGAACATTATCGGGCTAATGAAATTCAGGAGGGAAGTGCATTTTTAGTGCGGCCAGTAAACTCATGTTGTACGAAAAAGATTATGCAAAGTATTAGACTGCCGGTTGAATCTCGTTAAAGAGGAACGCGTCAGGGGCCGTGGAAAGGGGCGGAGCGAGGGGCGAAGGAGGAGGACCGTTTTGACTCAGCGAGGGTGCAGAATGCGCGGCGAGGTGGTTAAGGGGCCAACCTTCAAGGTGACGGCCGACGGTAATATAATTGTCCCCTCCGATCGCGTGATCTCGTACTGGCTAATGACGTCATTACGTCACGCTAATAGCCGTCTCCTAACAGGCTGTCGGGAGCGAAACTCGGAGCTTCGGAACCTCGGCTCTCCCGCTCGCCATCTCGACCTGCCCCCCCCCCCCCGAAGGTCATCGATCAAGAACTCTGTCGCGTCCTTTTTACGGGGAAAATGGCCGAGCAGAGGTGCGTTATTAGGCGCGCGTACGGAACGACGCCGGTTGGAAGGCTCGCGCAGATTCCACCATCGAGGCTGCTTCCGGGACAGAGGTCGCACGGTCGCGCTCGTACGCGGAGGGCTACTCGAATCCATTCGCTCGGCCGAAGCTTTTGGCGCGGCGCTCCTAACGCACCTTCGAGGAAAATCGAGGGCGCGCGTCCTTCCTTCGATCGAATATGACGATTTTCCAAGGAGGCCGAGGTTAAACGACCGACGCGATCGCGATGGAATTTCGTAGATGGCCGGGCAAAGCGCTCGGCGGTAGGCCAAACTCGCTTTCGTAAATCGTCGAGCGTGTTAGAGGCAAACGAGGACGTGGATCGGCCACGTAGACCGTCGTCGACAAAACGAAACTGGATTATAATTACGATTTTCCCCAAAGTACACTCGAGGCACGAGGAATAACGAACTGTACTCGAGAGCCAGACCAAACATTTGCGTATCTGTATGCAACCGTAACGCCGCCCTCTGTATTCTCCGCATCTTTGTGCAACAGGGTAGTGTGCGAGGCACCAAGGAGAACTTCCGTAATAGCCAAGCCGCTACAGGCTCGCACGTACGGCTCGCTCGGCGCGGTATACGTGTTTGCACATAATTACAGCCGGCTAGAGCCGCGTGCGCGCACCTACCGGAACGAAACGCGACGAATCTCCTGCCTAGTTTTTCGGCACTCCGCGGGTTTACGATCGAGCGGCCTCCGGCTCGGCCCTCCGGCCAGAGGGACAAGGAGATATTCGGCGACGAGCTTTCCTCGCGGTATTTTACCGAGGCTCGAGCACCCTCGCGGCCGACAAAGGCGAGAGGAGCACCGCGTGCCCTTGTTTGCGGCGTCGCTCGGCCGTAAAGGCAGCCGAGGATGCTCTCGAGGCACGCCTCCTACGAGGATTCGAATATTCCTCGCAACTTTGCCTTACCCTCCCTACCGTGGCGGCGCCCTGTGAAACACAAACGGTACATCATTATTGCCGAACGCAGATTCACGGCCGATCGCCTGCCGAAAGCCGCCGATGCAAGCCTCGTTGGGCACGGAGAGAAAAGGGGGCTCCGTCGTTATCGTCTTTGCTCCTGTCTCGCCGGTACCTCGTTCCTCTGCCTTTTAACGATCCTCTCGTAACGTTCGACCAATCTCCCTGGAACACCCGCGAAGGTCCGCGATCGCTGCCCGCTTGCCCCGCCTTGGCCCGACCTGTGCGCATCGACCTCGTCGAACGTTGGCAGGACAGCCGCGATGACACATCTCTTTCGAGTTCAACGCGTCGGTCAGTGTTGGCGCGCGCGCCTTTATTCGCCGGCCGGATTATCCTACGGGAAAACGAAGAAGCCGATAATTGATATTCGCCACCCTGGCCCACGATGCGTCCTGCCCCCCCCCCCTCCCCGTCCACCCCCATCCACCCCCATCGTCCGATTCCGGGGGAAAATTCGGACGCTTTCGGGCAGAAATTTATTCTCATCGTTAAAGGGAGCGCCGCGACGAAATAATCTTGGAAACCCGATTAAGGTCCCCGGGACGCTTCTGTAACTTCTCGCCGCTGCGAAATATGCTACTATTTCCTTATTTTCTCGGCACTTTTTGTCGCCACACCGTTATCTCTGTGTTTCCTTTGCCGAAGATAAGAAAAGTAAATGGGTCGAAAGGGGAGGTGCGAGGGACGACGCGAAAGAAGCGAAAGGATGGAAAATATATCTCGGCCCCTTCTACCGGTCTCCTATTTAATTCGATGCACACCCGCGCCGGATCTCGCGGCCCAGGCAGGAGGGAGTGCCACGTTTATCCGTTTCGGCTTTGCTAAATCGATTCGAGACGACACCTCCGTCTTCCTTCGCGCTCGAATAGAGAGCCTCGACTCGAGAAGGATACGCGGAGCCTCGAGAGCGATTAAAGGAGTCCGGAAGGGAGGACCTTCGGCGTCGTAAAACGAGCAATTTCCAAGATCGCGCGTATGGACGAGCGCGGTCTTCCGGCTCGAATAATTAAACACCCCTCCCACCTCGAGTTCTTATTTTACCGTGAAACCTTTCAATTTCCTTCCTCCTTACCTTCCAAGCCACTCCGACTCCATCGCACTCTCTCCTTCGTCCTTTCATCTTCCTCTTTGTCGATCACGCTCCGCAGGCGCGTCGTGGGGCAAAAAGCGGAAGAAAAATCATTGCGATCCGTCTCCCTTTTTTCTCCTCCTTACCCGATACGCGTTGATTAGTGGCTCTCTCTCTCTCTCTCCCTCTCGCTCTCCCCCCCCCCTCTCTCTCTCTCTCTCTCGCCACAGCGCTTCGACTTGGCCGAATCCATCCGCGTCAGAGACGATCCTCGCGGCCGAACTTGTCCGCCCAGAGCGTTAATCAAAGCGTTGAAGTATATACGCTCGAGCTCGGAGCCGAGTCTTGCGCAATAGGGGACACGTAATGGGATGTTCGTAGGTATTTTCTAGGTTTTCACGTCGGCGACTCGTGCAGCAGCGAAGCGGAGCACAGGGCCGAGGACGAGGGTGTAAGGTCCGTGAATGGAGCAACGTTAGGCAGAGTCGGGGATGCCGCGGGAAATGAATTTTGGGGGGCGGTCCGGCGCGCCGCTATCGGATCAACGTGAGCTCCCTCGCCGATCGGAGCTTCTTTATCCGGTTCCTGCGTTAAGAAGCAAGACGATAAAAAGACGTACGTGCGCGGAAAACCGTCGCGAGACGGCGAAAAAGGGAGGAGGGAGTGGTAGCGCGGAGATGGTGCGCAGGGGAGGGGGGGGGGCAGAAAGGAAACGGCTTATGTACCTTAATTGCGTCGGGCGGTATAGGGTAATGCCATTACCGCACGCCCCTTTCAAGCGGGAATTCGATTATTTCATAGCGCGGCCACCACCCTCTCGACGCTCCTACAGCGGCACTTAAGACGGCAGTACAGAGAGAGCTAAGTGTCCAAGTTCTTTGGGCAAGGACACGTAACTCCTTATTAGAGTTGGAAAGTTGCGGCTAATTCAAGGCCTATCCGGCGCCTCGTAAACCGCTCCCACGTGGACTCGATACCCGTTCGAACCGGCTATCCCCTCGCACACTCGTACTTCGCTTCGCTCTGGAAATTAAGATCGATCAACAGTCGAGAGAGAGAGAGAAAGAGAGAGAGAGAGAGAGAGAGAGAGAGAGAGAGAGAGAGAGTGCTTGTCGGTCGGTTATTTCGAGCCTCGATAATCCCCGCGTGGGTCGAAAGGCCAACGCGTTCGTGAGCCCAGGGCTCGAAACTCTCACCGAGAGGTCCGCGTTATCGTCGAAAAAACGAGGCTAGGAATTTCAATCGGAATTCCCATTATCTCAGAATACCCGGCGTGTACAAGATTAAAGTATTTAAATAAGCAGCCAGGTTTCCCGATTTATTACGTACATATTGAAATTCCAATGCTCTTATTTCAGCGTCGCCTACCGGCTGCATTCTTTCTCTCCTTAAGTCGAACGCCGACTTCCCGGACCTTCGACCATTTCTCGCGCGTTGCCCGCTCTGGCCAAGCTCGCGGAGGAATGCTCTCGTTCAACCGAATTCCGCGAGATCGTATCAAAGCGAAGCGAAGTAACGATGGCGAGGTTCTATGCGATAAACATCGCACGCTGGCCGCGAAGGGATTCGACGGTCGACTCGGAAGGAGCGGGCCCCAGGCCGAGCGAGTCCAAGGGTGGTGGGAAGAAGAAAAGAAGGAGAGAGTAGCGGAACGCGAGATGATGGCAGGGGTGGCGAGATCTGGATGGGCGAGAAATCGGAACGCCGACGGTTCTGGCGGGGTACCGGCAGTTCGATAACTGCCGGCTGAATGGAAATCTAACGAGCAATACTCGGGCAACGTAAGCCCCGAGGAAAGTTTCGTAGGGTAGTCGCGGCCGCGTCGGAAGGCGGAGGGCGGCGAAGGACGAGAAGGTGCACGCGGTGATTTTGCAGTGGATTCCCCGGCCGTTGCGCGACACCCCCTTCCTCCTCGCGCCGTCCCAAGCCGCGCCTCGGTTTCTCCCTGGAAACTCGCGTCCTCCCCTTCGCCCCTCGACCCCGCGCTCCCTCTCCGGCGAGGAGAGCCGAGGAGAGCGGCGGAGAGGCTGGCGGAGCTGGCCAGCGTGAGCGACGGAAGCGCGGAACTTCGGCAACGGCATCGACTTGGCGGGATCTTCCGCCGGCGCTGTTGAAACTTTGCGAGTGTAGCGCTCGGTCTGCCGCGACCATTGCTCATCGAGCCTGACCGTTTCCGCGCGTAGGTGTAGGACGATAAATGGAAAATTGCGCTTCGGGGTACGTTCGTTCGTGACTCTCTCGCTCCTGCACGGCCAGGCATTGCCCGGAATCCGTGGCATCTCCTCGTCCTTGGGCCGCTCTTCTCGGGCATCCGCGTTCCGGACGTCTTCCTCGAGGCAGCCAAGAAGGCAGCGTGGACGATCGCGGAAGGCGGCCAAGTCGGCGGCTCGGATTAGGGTTTATTCGAGATCGAGATACAAACGCGATTATAGAAGGCGGCCCGAAGATCCTTCGATCCTTCGATCCTTCTCGAAAGCGATCGGGTCTGGAGCGGGGGATGGGGAAGGGCTTCGTGGAGGGCGATTCGATTTCACCGTGGCCGTAGGTTCGTCGCGAGGGCCGAACGAAGCGGAGCTCGTATTCCCGAAAATACCCCGACGACCGTAACTCCGTATCGTTCCCAATGTCCTTCGGCGGGTTTACCTCGCGGACGAAAAGTGGAAGCTCCGGTATCCTAAGTATCAATTTCTACGAGTGTCTCATTACCCGAAGTGCTCCGCGCGAGCCCATGGTTGCCCGAAGGAGTACAATTAGATCGCTCGACCGTCCCTCCCCTTTCTACGTGGCTTTTTTTTTCCTCTTCCTCGACGGATCGCGTCCTCGACGAAAAGTCCTCGCTCCTCCGCGTAGCCCGGTCGATATAACGACCAGACGTGCATGGATCCCCGTAACCCACCACGCGCCGTAATTATCTCCGCGGGCATTGTCCTCCTACCTTGGCCGCTTCACCGCCCTCCCGGACATCCTTTTATATCGACTCCGGCAAATTATTACGTGCCCGACGACTCTCCCGCTGGTTTCTGCATTGCGCAAAGAAGGACGGTGGGCGCTCGGGAACGTGACGCGAAGGCCGAGGCGTTTGGCGATCGACGGACTTCCGAGCGGCCGAGCTATCGCGAGCAAAAGGAGGAATTGTACGGGAATGGAGAAAATGCGCGAATCCGACCCTTTTTCAAGACCACCATATCGAGATATCGACGCACGCAAGAACCCATTATCGCGTTCAACGGCCACGCAGGATGGAACGCCGAGCAATAGACGCGATTAAGTTGATCGAAGGGCCGCGGGTTGTTTCTTAGGCAAGCTCGGAACTGTAATTGGATTTTACGATTCACGGCTGGTGGTCGGACGCGCGCGAAGAACGTTCGCGATTTACGAGATTCCCCGAGATACCTGGCGAGCAAAGCCGATCCTCCTTCGAGGTGTAGAGCCTCTTCTGGCATTTTGGCGATAAAACGAGTCCAAAAACCGGTAGCGAGCGTCGAGTCGTCCGAAATTGTACGAGGTGTGCCCTAACGGATAATTCGAAATACGCCCGAGGTGGGGCTAAGCGGGGAAAGAATAATGGGGCAATTCGTATTACTTTCGTGCCGTGCGAGTTATAATGGAATTACCATCTTACGCTCTACGACAAAGCGCGATAAATCTACGATAATAGCCGTTCTTTACGACTGACTTCGATCGCTGAATTTTGCTAGCACGCCGCACCCCTTCTCCACGTTGTTGGGAGTAAACTTTGGACATTGCTTTGGTGCAGGACGCGTCGGGTATTTATCGAACGTAGCTCCTAGCCCGCGGATCCATCGCGGGAGGAAAGATAAGCGGCTCCTCGTCACGACCCAAATGGCATTTTCACGCTGGCGCATTATCGAGTCCCGAGCTCCTCGTAATTAGCGGGCCTGCTTATCGCGATCCTCGGTGCCAAAAGACTGCACCGTGAGCTCGGCCGGGCTTTACATCGAGCGCGACGGGTCATCATTATCGAGCGTTGCCTCCTCGTTAATCATCTCATCGAGCGTAACGCATTCAGTGGCCGTGCACGGCGTTCATGTTAGTAAACTATCGGATCGAAGCCGCCCAGAGCCGCAGATTGAAACGTCGGGCAACGCCTAGAGGAGATATACGCGATTGACGCGAGTAACCAGTGTCCATTACGCACGCACCATCTTGCGTAATCAGCCAACACGCGTGGCATTATCGACAGCGGGACCGAGCTCCAGTCTCGCTCTCCGAACGGCCCTTCGTTCGCCTCAAATTGCCCTTATCTTACCGAGCGCCAGCGGAAGGAAACTCCGTACGAAGTACTTGCGATTAGTTTTGCAAAGTACGGGATAGTAAATCCGGTAAGTGCGATTCGAAGCTCCACATCTCGAAAGCTTTACATCCTCGTAAACTTATTAGGACTCATCGCCGTAACTTTGCCTACCGCACGGCGCTTTTTTTATTCCCGTAGGCGAACAGTTTTAATAAGTTTTTATACCGGATGCTTCGGTGTCGTCGGTCCGTCTCTTTCGTCCACGCACGTAGATCGTCCAAGATACGCGCTGCCCGTCGAGGCGAAAACCGGTGATACGCTCCGAGAAAAGGCGGTTGAAAGCAGTCGAAGCCGCCCATCGACGATGCATCGATGCATCGCGAAACGACTAACGTGGTTGCGGTAGGCCGTTTGAGCTCTCGGGCCGAAATTCCTCCATCGACCGACGGTGGAAAGTCTCGTCGGCGAATGCAGCGAAATCCGTCGAGTAATTTCAGACTCGAGTAGCAACGCTGCGGATTTTCGGACAGTGATCGACGCTTTGGAAACGAACCTGAGTAGTTTGCGGATCCGAGAAGAGGGCCGCGGGAGTTGGCGGGGTACTCGAATCGCGGGCTAAGAGATATCCACGAGAGTCTCCCGGGTGTTTGTCCGGGGAGAGGGGAGGAACCCGAAGGAGACGGAGGCAAAGCGCAATGCCGTGGAGTCCGAGGCGGCGCGAATCAAACGACGGAGGTTCGCCCGCGAGGAGTAAACTCTCGAGGATGCTCCGTCAATGTCGAACGGCCTTGGCTCAAGCACCATCCGCGGATGGCACGCGCGGAATTTCGAGAGCTCGAGACACCGGCACATTACGCGCTCGCTATCGATCGAGTTCGCGCGATTTTTTCTCGCGCGGGTATTCGATACGTCCGCGGGGTTCGGTCAATTTCAGGCGTCCTTTCGAAAAGTTCCACGAGCTACCGATCGCGACGTTTAGGCCGACGAGGGAGCTACAAACGCCCTTGCCCGGGAGACGGCCACTAACCGAGGTACGTTGCGACGTATTCGACGGGCTCGGTACGACGAAATTCCTGGCGCACGGTCGATGAAATTCCACGGACCGATCGGAAAATTGGGATCACGAGCGCAGGGCGGTTTCTTAATCGAAGGAATACCAGGGAGGCTAGTCGGCCGCCGAGCGGAATTTCGGGGTGCGAGCGTGAGCGGACCGAAGGACAAATTGGACTGGCGGTACTTCATCGGCGGAAGGTATGAAGGCTACGATGAAAGTATCGCGTCGCGAGAAATTCCCCGATCGCATATCCACCTGGAGAATCCCCGAAGGAGGCGTCGGCGAGCATTGGAAACGTCTCGATTTAAAGTCCGCCGTTGAAATCGTAAGTACGGAAGACCCGCGGCTCACGGTCGGAGGAAGAGAACGCCGAGGAGGAAAACGATGGGAAAAGTTCCGGAGCGCGATGCGCGAGAGGGCGGAATCTGGTCGTGGAATAATACCGAGAGGCGAGGGACGTGGCGCGCGCGCGACGATGGATCGCGACGTCCCAAACTCGATATTTCCCGGAAGGTGGCTGTCCGGACCTCGGAGGAGCCCGCGTCTCGGCCGAGCGGCTCCGTCATCCTAATTAGCGAGCTCCTTCGCCATCGAGGCGAGCCTCCCCCTAGCCCCCGGGGATTCTTGCCCGTCGGATGCCCGCCGGATGCCCGTCAGGCGGCCGCATCCGTCTTCCGAGGATGGATTTCCTCCGCTTTTCCGGGAGCGCGGAGCTTCTTCGTCTCGCCCTCAAAATCTGCCCGACTCTCCGAGAACGCGGCCTCCCACAGACTCGAGGCACCGACGCCCTCGAATTGCGAATGCCGAGGGTCGATCGAACCGTATCTGGTTAGGCGCGAGGCCCGTTTTTTGGACGATCGTGGCACGAACAAGAACGAAGGTTGACTCGCGCCCCGGAGGAGAGCGAGGATTCGCAGCGGCCGAGTCCCGAGCGTGCAGAGTGCTCGAGCCTCGTTCCGCTCTCCATACGCGGAGGGTCAGAGACGCGTATCTGGAGCGCGGTGCGCGTGAAAGGAGGCAGGGGGCGACGGGCGGCTCGAGTAGGAGCGAGAACTCGCGTCCGACGCGGCGCCTCGAGTGCCGAAAGGTAAAACGGCGGAAGACGGAAGGCTGGCGGCGATGGAAGCGTCCGCGGGCGCGGGCCGGCCGCGGGGGCCAGGGGGCCAGGGGGCCAGGGGGCCGCTGGGGGCGGGTGGGGCGAGGCGAGGAGGGAGGGGGCTGAGGGTAGGTACGGCGAGGCTCGGTTCCGCCTTTAGCGTGTTGCCGCGTCAGCGTTACACCCCTGCCAACCCCCGTAGCGATTTACCGCTAAATAATATCTAAACGGGCGCATCCGCCCCCCGCTGTCGTTCGGCCCTCGCACGGCCCCTTTCCAGCCCCGAAGCCCCCCGCCGCCACCTCTCGGCACCGTATGCAGATCGCTCGAGCTCGTCGGGCCCGCGTCCGTGTCCGCCCGCCCTCTTTAGCCGCGTTAAATATTTGCGTTGATTAACAGTCCCGGGCTTTAACGCGGATACACGCCGGCGGTACCGAGCGCGCGACCATATCCCCATTTCGCGCGACTGCCGGCCGTTATGACGGCGCGAAGTCTGCCCGCCTGACAAACCCGGAGCAGCAGCGGGTCAAAACTCAGAGGCGGGCTTAGCGCCAATGGTCGATCGACTATTCGCGCCACCTCGAGCGGCACTTTGCTTTCGCGTTTCTCCGATGCGAGGAGCCGCCCTCGTCCTCGCCCTCGCTCTCGCCCTCGCTCTCGCCCTCGCTCTCGCCCTCGGCCTCGCGCTACCGGTCGTGCGAGAGTCACGAGCCTGACGCTGGTGGGCGTCTTATTGGCGAGTAGACGCTGATCGGCGATAAGAGATATGCCGCGAGGTCGCTGCGTAGGCGGACAAACTAAAATCCTGGCGAGTGGTTCGTCGCGGTCGCCCGACTAAGCGACAGCTCGGTGGGCGAAAGAACTTTCGACGCCGAGGGGCGATCGCTTTCTCGCCCAAAGCCGCACTCGATGGAGACGAGATACCGTCGGTCGGTGCTTTACTACCGATCTTACTACCGTTATCGGTTTTGCGTGGACGAACCGCGCGGACGATCGAATAGCGAGTAGCACGATCGATATAAAACCTTGCATCGTCTCCGTGACGTACCGCCGATGAAAAATAATACCTCGCGCGGGCGACGTGCTCCCTTTAGCTCTCGTCGGCGCGCAGCGAGTTTGGCGGCATGGCCATCGGGTCGCGTCGAAAAACAAACAGATCCGACGGGAGAAGCGAATCCGTCATTCCGGCCAATATTGCGATGCGTCCAACCAAAGTGGATGGCAAACGGATCGCGCCCCCTGAGCCTCGCCGTATCAAAGCATTTTTCTCGAGAGCCATCGCGGAAATTTGCTCGCTTACGCCCGTCGGCCCCGAGGACGAGATAGGTCGCTCGCCATTGAAAGACGGAAAAAACTTCCTCGGAGGCCGCCATACGATCCGCTTCGTTAAACTCGTATACGATGATTCATTGCCCCGAGAGGAGGTAATCGTGGAAAAAGCATAAAATACTTTTACAGGATCAACGAAATCCTCGATTATCCTCGACTCGGTCGGCTTATCGGACGGACCTCGTCGATTCCCGACAACTCGCGTCGGTGCGGCGATATCGATCGCGATATCGAACAGGTGCCGACGTCTGGCTGGGCGACGCCCGCGAGCGAGTTGGAAGATCTTGGCGGGGATCCGTGTACCGGCGAAAAAATCGTGCGAGTGTTTGGGGTAGGAGAGGGGTGGACGGAGAGGGGTGCGAGCCGTTGGCGAGACGCGGTCTGGCCTGGATAGGCGTAGGAAAGCCCCGTAATCCAGTGCCCTTTGGCCGGGAAGGCATCGCGATACGTAACGTGGAGTTTCGTCGTTAAGCAGGTAATGTCGTTAACCTATCAGAGAGCGGCGCGGTTGTGCCGGTGTGCCCCTAATGCGTAACTACGATATTCCCCGATGACCTCGGCCATTTACCATCGACCCAGCCCTTACCGTCACTTCGCAAGCCCTGGCCTGGCCCCCCTGGGATGCGGATAGATAATCGGGCCATCGTTTCTAATGCACCGGGGCTTCGTTCAGACCCGCCCAGACGGTCCTCCGCGTTTGCAAAAAATCTCGAGCGGAGAGTACGATTTTTTGTTTCTCGGCTCGATTCAAGGTTAACGCTGTTACGTAGCGTACGCGCTCCAGGCCTCGAGAGGGAAATCCTTTATTTATCCTCCTTTCGTCGAGAAAAATCTCTCGACGATTTAATATACGAAGCGCCGTGTGCGTTTGATGAGTAACGCGTTTTATCGCGATCCAAGGGCGCGCGGTGGTTTGACCGAAGTTTGCCCGTGAGATTCCTAGTCGCGGCAGCGGCTTACCCACGCAGGAACGTGGCTCTCGGCGATTCGCCCTTCGCGGTCGGCCCGCCGCGTCTTACGCGAGCCCCTCATCGATTTTCGGCCCGTTCCACCTTTTCCCTCGATCTTCGCCCTCCCTCGATTCTCCGGGGGTAGGGCCAAAGCTCCTCCATTTCTACCGAGCTTCGTACGCATTCGCATTTTACCCTATTGGATACATTTGTATTACGGAACGGGCAGATGTTCGATGGACCGTTTTTGCCGCGAAGTACTGGCCAGCTATTCGTGGCCGATAACCAAAGAGCATTCCGCCGGCGGAATATCGACGAGGGGATGTGTCAACAGTTCGTTTGTCCAGCGCGGCAAATAATCTTTCCATCAAGAACGGGCTGCGTTGCACGACTGCCGCAGTTTCATTCTCATTTTGCTCTCTCCTTGTATTCCGCTCAGCCGCCAGCGAGGATCCGTGCCGTCGGTCCCCGCCCTCTCTATCGCGCCCTCTCTCTCTCCCTCTCGCACGGTGACGGAAGGTTACCTCGATACGTTGTCCTCTTTACGGGGCTTGCTCCAGCATCCTTTCCAGATGCGTATACGCGGCACGAGAAAATGTAGGAGCGTGGTAGAGTCGATGGGTAGCCACCGTTGAAGCGAGGACTCGTGCCTTTTTCTACGCCACTCTCCTTTCGCTCCCCCGAGTACGAGAGTCTGGACTAAAAATACACGCAGGACGGCCGCACGTCCTTCGTATAATTTGCATCCGCAGCGCGCGATATCGGACGTTCCTAAAGTCGCGCGCTTTAAAAGTGTCGTCGCCTAGAATTCGAGTGGTTCGTTACACGGTGGCACGCTCGCGCGATGAGCTTCGTTCCGCGTGCCAAACCTAATTTTCCGCCATTGCGGGCGTCTGAAGGTAAAAAAAGCTGTCGCAAAAAGGTGCGTTCGCGCGACGTTCGCGGCGTCTGAAGCCGCGGCACGACCGACGCGAGGCGCTCGCTCCAGCACCGAGGGTAGGAGCCTTCGGCGTCGTGGAATTCTCGCGCTTGTCCTTGTACGGCTCCGCGGACCCGAAGATCTGGCTCTGGAACGGTCGTATGGAATTCCATCGCATCGACGAATACGCGAACGCGGCGTAATCAGCGGTCATTCATTTCGCGCTCAAAAGCCATGCGGAAGGACGGTGGGAAAGGAGGAAAAAGGTGCAACGATCGGCCGTCGAAAGCTAGCGCGCCTCCATCGAGGGACTTTCCGATAATTAAGGACGAGACCGCCCCGGGGAAATTAATTAAAACCTTACCCGACGGCCGTACGCGCATGAAAGGTATAAAATTCGCGTACGCGACGTAGCCACCGATAGTGACAAAAGACGTACGGCACGCTTCCTTTATCGTAACGGGAGACTCGTTTGTAACCATTATCGTGCATCGATACACAAATGGTTAAGCACGGCGTAATGCACCGGGGACTGGACGTAATTATTCATTATCGTCGAGCAAGTATTCGATAGAACGTGAAATATGGGTTATTACCTTAAACTACGGTTACCCTCCGATAATATCCTCTTTGATTTCTCCTACTGGGAGCGGTATATCGGGCTCCGAGCAAAGCTCTCCTCCGCGAGGATCTAATTAACGCCGCTATTACCAGCGGAACATCGTTTTGCAGGCGGGGAGCGTATTGCCCGCCTTAAATCTTTGCGCGGCGCGATAACGGAAGGGGGTCCTCGCATTCCAGCCGCCGTCCTTTGATTCGGCAACTTATTTCCCGGAGCTGTCCCCTGGAAAGATCTTCTTGGCAAAGCGAAAGGGTCCGTGGCACCGTGCTCGAAATTGCGATCGCATTTTGATAGGACGGCCTTACTCGTTAGCACGTGCCCGAACTGCGGCCGTGCGATACAGGCCCGAGTATCGGCTATAGGTGCCATCAAAATCGCTAACTACTTTCGCATTATTGGAAAGTTTCCTCGGGATTGAGCGGGCGGCCTCTTCGGCCCCTATCGGATCGGGGCCAAAGTTAAGCTCGTTAAAGAATTGTATAGCGGCCAATCGATGGCAATCCAGAAGGAAGACGGTAATTTTCTCACGTGACGAAAGAACGAGGCACTTGCGCCGGCAGTACGTACCTATCGCCTGGCGAAATAGCCGAGCCAACCTAACGTCGGCCGAAGTGTCGGCCTTTAAAAGCTTCTTAAGTTGCATACTCCGGCCCGACTTGTTTTCCACCGCTCGAAAACTTGTCCCCGCCCCAAACTCGACTCGCCAACCCGCCTCGCCAGCCGGATAGTTTACCGACCAAATACTCGACTCGATTTCTTTTCCCTCGCTTCGATCGTCGCTCATCGTGCCTCTCGAGGCAAGAAATGCCGAGGATCGTCCTTTCCCTTAACCCTCTCTCGGGCCATCGAGCGCGTATTTCTGCTCCAAAGCGAGAGAATTACGTCCGTCGCATCTTCGCCTCGGCGATGCGGGGCGTCCTCGGACGCGCGAGGGTCGCGGCGCCAAAGAGAGGCGAGAAGAGTGAGGGAAGGCGAAGAAAGGTCGGCTCGGTGGTAAATTCGCTCTGCGCGAAGAGGGTGGTGCGCGGGGCGCGGGGCGCGAGGCGCGGGGCGTGGGGTACCTTTGCGACGCTCCGGGGAAGGGCGGCGGAGTCGCAAAGTGTGCGCTGCGCCCTTGCGTCGCCCTGTCCGTGCAATACGGTGTTTAATATCGTGCCGCTTAAAGCCAGCTTGCGGTCACGGAACATTGGCACTGTCGGTCGTTCTCTTTAACGGTTATTGGCTCGCAGTAATTCTCTAATCTCTCCTGTCAGCGGCCTCTGTGTTTCCGTTTCAATATGGCCGTCCTACGGATTACGATCGGGGCTCCTGCGCTGCGCCGTCGTAGGCACCTGCCACTGGAACTCGATTACTCCGAGGCTTATCGAATCATCCGCCGGAAAATCGGGGGGAAATAACGATTGCCCGCCGGCCAAGAACCGGACTCTTGTCGAGCCTTCCTTCTCGACGATCCGCGTTCTCGGATCGCGCCTACCGACCGGGCTAAGTCTCGGTAAGCCTCCTCCTACTTTAATCCCCTTTATTCGATTGCCCTCCGAAAGTTGCTCAAACCGGGGGTTTTCGGATGTTTCGAAAGGACCGCGAGTAATATTGTTTCTCGATGTAGATCGCGAGCGCGATCTTGGCCGATATTGCCTGCCAGTGCCCTCCCCGTCTTTGGGAGGCTGACGTTTAATCCTCCCCTAAATATTCCCTAAGTCCGCCTTAACTATTCGCCCCTAAAGGAGTTCCGAGTTGCGCGAATGCCGATCATTGTTCGAGAATGCTCCCCGGCGTACGGCTTTGGCCGCATTAAGGTTTAACCGATTAATTTGATATTTAATGCGCGGGAAGATCGCTCCACGCGGTGCTAATATTAGAATAGACCTTACGACGCGATGTATGCACGAGCGTGCCAGCTTATATTTCAACGTCGAGCTATCGTCATTATCCCCTTTAATATATGACGCTTCTTACGATCGGCCATTCTCGCGCGCCCTGCCTCTTGATTAAAATACCCTGGCAGCGAAACCGCTTTGGAAAATCCATGTCGCGGAAGGGCTCGAGTCGACGCTTCTCTCGCCTCCTTTCTCACCGCCGCTTATACTTCATCGGCCCTTACTTTTATCGCGCAAACGCCTTCGTCCTCCGATCCCCCCGCCGAAAGGCACGATTTTTGATGCCGGCTCGCACGCATCGCGGAACTCTTGGAATCCACGAGATCAAAATTGCGCCGACCGCGGCTAGGGTCGAGCAAGTATCGCACGTATACGCGGTGCCAGGGGTATGAAATTTGAGGTAACGCGAGTGCTGCTCCAAGAATATCCCTCGCATCCGCGCGATACATCAGAGCGCGCTCTTCACGCTGCTCACGCCTCAATGGCGACACATATTTTCCCCGCGTTCTTCCATCCTTCGAGCGCGCCACTTTTCTCCCCGACTCGGAGCAAGGCTCGCCGAAGAGATTGTAATATAATAATCGGATAATCGGAGAGTACGCGATGATACGCGGCTATACTTATTTTGGCCACGTACCACGAAGCGAATCCTATCCGGTTTCCAAAAACTGAAGATATTCCGGCTTCATCACGGTCTCAAGGGTGAATTCAATCTGCAGCGGCGGATCGAAGATAAGGGATTCGCAAAGTCGGGCTCTTGGGTCTGGAGAAAGAGACGGGGCGTTTCGACAAAAGGCGCGCGCCGACGTAAACGAGGCGGGTACGATGTCGGTGTTTATTTTGCGACGGTCGGAAAGACGACGCGTCGAATCGACTCTGACTTCCGGCGAGAGCTCGATGGCAAGGGGAGGCGGCAGGCTGAAAGATTCGCGAGGCCGGTGCGTTCCATTTTTTCTCAAGCTCTCCGAGGCGCCGTCCAATCAAGAAGTTCCCCTGGAACGTCCTCGACGATGAGGGACATACATTTTTACGTCCGATAAAGCGGCGGAAAGTTCAAAGTCCAGGGAGCGAGGTTAGCTACCTCGTTTGTGGCGCAAACTCATTTCGCGGCGGTCGCGGGGTGCCAAGGGCTGCCAGATTAGGGGGGGGGGGGCGGCTAAAGGTATATACATATATATGTACGTATAGTATAAGGATTTTCGGAATTTATCACGAGAGTTCTCCCGGGCGAAGGGAGCGAGACGTATCTCGGCCGGATGGGATGCGCCGTCGACGAGAGAGCCGAACGAATTTATCACCGACGAAGATCCGACGAACGAGACTTTCGGTAATCCGCGTTAAAGAGAAAGAGCCATCCAGTCGGGATGGCTGGTGGAAAGGGGAGAGGGCGGGGGTAACGAGACCAGCCCGAGGGCCGGAGTGGTTCGGCCCGTTGGGAGGTGCGAAGAAGAGGCGAGGGCGCGGGATAAGATGTGGTGGTGCGAAGAGAGTGAGAGAGGGGGGAGGAGAGGGAGAGAGAGAGAGAGAGAGAGAGAGAGAGAGAGAGAGAGAGAGAGACCTTTGGAGAAGGGCAGGTACGCGCCTAAAGTGTCGGCGAAAGGAAACGTCGATATTTGCGTGGTAGGACCAAGTGTAGTTATGCGAGCCGGGAGCCGCGGGGGCGAGGCTGGCAGGGCAAGGGGCGCCGGGGGATTGGGAGATTCGAGGGTAGGGTCCCAGCAATTTCTGCCCTCCATCCCCGGTGCTCGCTCGCTCGCTCGACCGGTGCCGTTGGGTGTCGCCAATTCCCGAGCAAGACATTCAAATCTCAACCCTCCGCGAGGCAGCCACGTTCGTGATTCACCATTTTGGTCGCATCCCGATGTATTGGAATTCACTTTGGGGAGAGAAGCTCGTGGGGTGGGCAGGAGCTGTCCTCGCGGAGGGAGGGCGGTTCCTTCGTACCGGGGGATGGCTGACGGCAGGACCTTGGTACCGATGGGGAGTGAGAGAGGGGCTGAGAGAGAGAGAGAGAGAGAGAGAGAGAGAGAGAGGGGCGCGCGGCCCCGTGGAAAGGACGACGAGGCCAGGAGGAGGATGGAAGAAAGAGAGAAAGGTAGAGAACGCGGAATAGCCGAGGACACCGGCGCTTTACGATGATGAGGGTTTCGCTCGTAAAAGCCAATGTAGCGCCACCCCCGTCCGTCCTTCTCGCGCTCGATGCACCCAGATATGGTCTCGCATACCGCGAGGCTCCCGGGAAACCGCTTCGTCGTTTGGCCCGCCTCGAAGCCTCGGCCACGGCCCGAGTTACCTAACGATCCGAGATCGTTCGTTCCACCGATTCTTCGCGCGGAACCGGCAGAGCCGTAGCTCTGCGCCGTAGCCCCCCTCCCCCTCCGCCTGCTCACACTCACCTCCCTCCGCTCTCTTCCACTTCTCCGCGCGATCTCCATCGACGCGACGCCTTTCGATCGCCCTTCTCGCATCCTAGACCGCCAACTTTCGGCCAATGGACTACCTTAATGTGCCAAACGCGGCTAAGAGAATCTCTTTCCGAGCTTTCGAAAATTACGCCCGCGATGGTTATAACCGCACGTGGGATTATTAGAGCGTGAATTATTCCGGCGGGCAGCGGTGCCGCTGAGAGCTGCGGAAAAAAGTGCCGGTTTTGCGGTAGGTTCTCGATAAGCGTTGCTCGGGCGGGAAGCAAGCGAGTTGCCTCGGCAACTGGGATTATCCTCTGGCCGGGCGGAGATGGAAGGCAACCAATTAGGCAGTACGCCCACTTAAAACCCAATTAGACGAAAATCGTAGAACCGTAGAAAACGCGGAGCCTCGCCGGACGGCACTCGTTGGATACAAATCTCCGATTAATTATGGCCATTCGTTTCGACGGAGCATAATTATAAGTTTCGTCCGCGCCGCAACTTTTGCCGATTATTTCTGCGAATTGGGTAACGCCATGGCCGGCGAACGGCGACGGTATCGTTTAATCCCCCGCCGGACATGCTTCGTCGAGAAACGCGAATGGAAAAGCGTAACTTTTCGAAAGCACCGTCCGGAGGATGTTTCGCGCGAAAGGACGCGCATCGAGAGGAATATAAAAGTTGGAGAGACCTTCGTAGGTCGTAGTACGGGATAGGGGGCACCTTCGTTACGAGCGATGCGCAGTCCCGACCAGGCCGAGGGGATTCGAAGTGGTCGAACGACGATCAACCCACGAGGATGGGGCATTCGGCGTCTGGTACGTATCGCGTCGGCCTATCGCCCTTCCGTCCTTTCACCCTTCCACCCTTTCGCCCTTTCGCCCTTTCGCCCGCTACCCCTTCGACCACCTTGCCTCCCCCTCTTTCTCCCACCTCCGGTGCGTACCCCGACACCACGGCCGACCATCCCTGTCCTCGAACGTACGGTTATATCGCTATTTGTACAGTGACAACTATCAATTTGCCGCCATCCGTTGCGGCGCTCGAGAACGAGCGAGAGAGAGAGAGAGAGAGAGAGAGAGAGAGAGAGAGAGAGAGAGAGAGAGAGAGAGAGAGGGAGGGAGGGAGAGAGAGAGAGAGAGAGAGAGAGAGAGGGAGGGAGGGAGGGAGAGAGAGAGAGAGAGAGAGAGAGAGAGGCCGACATTCGCCTATTTAGAGATGCCAAAGAGCAATAGTCACGCACGGGTCAACCGGCCGATAGCCGCCACTCCATCCGAAATCTACGTCCTTTCTCCGTGTCCCTGCGCAACGTTAAAAGCATCCGTTAACCAGGTCCGCCTCGATTACTCCGCTCTGCCCGCAGGATTCGTTCGTCGCGATACACGATTAATTTCCTCGCTCTGCGTCCCAGCTCACGCTCCACAAAGTACCCTTCCCAATAATCCACGAAACAAAGGATTCTCGCTTCCAAAGTGCTACTCGATCGCTAGCCGTGCCGGTGAATCGTAAAGGTTCGGCCGAAAGGTCGACGCCGCGGGGAGCGGCACCGAATCGCGTTTCCATCTTGGCAATCCCGACCGATTAACCGTGTCGACCGGCCAACAACCTTGATATCGCCTTTCGAGTTATCGCCGGAGGCATCCTCCGGTCCTTCCGCCTCCCGCTCGTCCGAGCCCTATGTGCGCTCCCACATAGGATGCCCGCGATGGAGCGCGCGTCCTCGGCGTATGTACAATACGTATACGTCTACATGGATCCTCGCGTTACGACAATTAGGTAACGGAATGCAGATTGCGGTCCGCTGCTGGCCGTAGTTACCATACGAAGGGCGGCCACCAGAGGGAGAGGGGTGCAAGGGGAATGGCCGGCGGTGGTGACGTCGGTGGTAGCTCCGTTGGGTCGTTGCATCACCGTAACAACCTCCGGGGACGCGAACCGATAGAAACGGTTCCTTCGTAAGGGCCTGCCGAATCGCCACCGTTTCCTCGCGCGGATCCTCGTCGCCTCGTCCACCGGAGTGGTCAAGAGCGGACGATGGCGCGCGCTGCGCCCCCCGGGCCCGAAGATCCTCGGCAGGGAGAAGAATTTTGCCTTCTACGAGCACTCGGGACTTTGGCTTACGATGAAACCGGGGGCCAAGGGGCAAGGGTTTCGAGGGAATAATTATGAGCGAAAAGGCGGAAGGGCGTACGTAACGATACACCGGGTGCAAAATCATCGATAGTCGGAAGTAAATATCCGTGCGCAATCTTCTTGCCGCGATGAACGAGCAAGGGTGGTATGCGAATCTATAGCCGCTCGGCTCGCGAACGGTATAAACCTCGGGAAATTGCGCCCTGGGGGTATCGTCTTCGCGAAGTCGATCGGCCTACGAACCATCGCGAAGCTCGGATTTCCTGGACCGTGCAAACGCGCTCCCATCGTTCTCCCGAATTTGGCAAAAATTAAATCGTTCGATCGGACCAATCTGCCGTCGCGCACGGTATTCGCGTCGCTCCGCCGTTGGGCCGTAAAATTCGAGCGGACTGTCGGAATATTCTCGGGAATACGAGAGGCCGACCAGGAGCGGACAACGCGTAGGAACTGGCGGAAATATAGGGCGCGCGAGAGAAAAACAATCGTCGCGTTTCGGAATCGCAAACACGGTGCTCCGCCTGGGAAGGCCAGACTTTGCAGAATGTAATTTCCGTAATGCACGTTTCGAATGCGTAAACGCGCGTGCTCCGGGGTGTGGGTGGAAGGAAATTGAGGAAGATTGGTTTTTCAACGGATCCACTGGCGGGGCGCGTACGTTAGCGTGGAAATAGGAGGATTTAAAGTATGCGCGATTGGAAGGACGATATGGAAGCCGGCGTATCGCCAGAAAGAAATCAGGTGTCGAGGGATCGGGGATTTTCGAGAAAGCAGTTTACGTCACTCCGGTGCAGAGCCATTTCCGAGTTTCCCGTTGGCCGACATATCGGATAAGCCAATCTGGAAACAAACTTTTCGGCAGTATCGCGCGCCGGCCGGCCGGTGTCTTTCCCCGGGCGCGCCGCGCCGGAAGGGACTGGATCTCGGCTATCGGCCTCCCGATCGGCCGCCGAGTTTACTACCGGACCGACGCTGCCTCTAATAACTTCCGGTTTCTTTAAATCAATTCGATGGCGCAACCTCGCCTCGGCTATCTCGGAAGATCCACGATGGCCGGTACGAGTCTCGTCCCTTTCCCTTGGCGAGACCGTTTGCGTGCGGCGCGGAAACCCCGGCGGTGAATTCGAGCGAGAAGCCCGCCAAGGCGCTGGCCCCGCCGCTCTCGACCGATCGGAGGAAAAACGCGTCGTTGGATAAAAGAGCCGATACGCTTCGTCATCCTGGATTACATTAAATTCCTATTACCCGACCTGACATTCGGCCGTTATCAAAGGCAAAGTTGAGGAAGGAGAGATAAAGTCGAGAGTGTCTCGAGAAACTCCTATGAATACGAGCCTAAGTCAACGATTTATCACCGGCTCCTCGTCTCCCGCATTCCACGCGAAAATACTCTGCCCCAGTGCGAAGAACTATTGACCGCTGGTAGATCTCTCGAGAGGGAAGGTCGTCGGGAGAGGAGGCTCGGGCAGCGTGTCCCTCCTCGGTGGCCCACGATCGTTGGACCAGCGTTCAAAAGTCTTCGCGGACGCCACTGGCGTGCGGCGGTGACAGCGGCGGCGGCGGCGGCGGCGGCGGCGGCGGCGGAAGGCCGAGCATCGCCTCGGGAGAACTCGGCAACTGGCATTTTTACGAATGCCCCCGGGGACAAAAGATTCTCCGGCTACCGCCAGCAGGATTAATGACTCTCTCGGTTCGTCACGCGTCACGGTGTAACGTGACTAACGACGCGACAAAAGAGAGGAATCGGGAAGTAAGAAGAGGACTTCCTTCCCGTGCTGGATCTCGCGTGGCCCGCTGCGCCCTTGACGCTCCTTTATCGAGTACGGAAGACTCCTCGATATCCAGCGGGCCGCGTGTCCGGAGAGAGCGGAAGACGGAGCCGCGACATTCCCCGTGGATTTACGCCCTCTCGAGATTTCGCTCCTTATCGGGGCAAGTACGTGCCAGGTCGCCGCCATCGCTCCGAGTGAACGGCCTCTTTCGGCATTTCCGCCGATCAGCACTCATTTTTCGCTCGCGTCCACGCGCCCCCGCGTCGCCGTGATTTTATACTTGGCTGGACTTAGCCGAAAATCCTCGGTAAGCCGCTAGGTTGCGAGGTTCGGTACCGCTGAAACGATTACCTTTGCGATCGCTTACTCCGTTGTACAACCGGTGTACCGAATAGTTTATAACCTTGCTCCGTCGTTATCGAAAAAAAAAAAAAAACGTTGTGGTATTGCGCCGTGGTATTTGCATTTTGCCGGTGTAAATATGAAGCGGGGAATATGAATCATCCATCGTGCCGCTTCGATCGAGATTTATTACCGAGCCGGTCCGAAGTTAAATAGATTTACCATGCGGATCGTTAAAATCATTTTGGACGTACCGGTGGGTATATCGTCGATGTACATACAAATTCGTCTTTATTTCTACGCTCGCTCTACCGTCGCTTTTTAATTCGCCCCACACGCTCAACTTTCCGATCGATTTAACCGTCGATAGCTGATAAGCGTCGAGTTGAAAATCCAAGCGAGTTATCTCGATGCAACGAAGCGGAAGGAAACGTACGCGCGAAGCTACGAAGCGATCGTACCTTCGTAACTCGAAGACGTGGCTCGCTCGGTACGAATCGGACGCTAAACGCCGTTTCGCATCTTTGTCGGAAGGCTTTTGAATTTTTTCGAATCGGATCGCTCGAGTTTGACCGGTTACGTCTCGTCCGTCGTCCAGTACCGCGGTCCGAAAACTCGGCAGCGGCAGCTCTCGAAATAAGGCGCATCTCGCGCCATTTGGATGCAGCGAGGAGAATGGCTTTTCCCTAAGAAGAGAGCGAGTTTGAGCTGAAAATGTATAGAAGAAAGTTCGGTTCCTTCGGGTCGTATAAAACTTGGGCCAACCACGCCCTTCGGCCTCTCGCGAGGGATAAGTATCGCTCGACCAGGAAAGAACCGAAGTTTTGATTGTTCGGAAGCAATGACTTCGAGAGGCTCCACGGTCGAAAAAAAAGAATGAAAAGAAAGAAGAAGGTAGAAGAGGAGAAGGAGGAAGGGGAGAGGAAGGAAGGTGTGGTCGGGCGGGGAAAGGGAGGCGCGAGCGAGAGAATCGCAGGAGCGAGCCGGTACTCGGTTGCGCGAGTTGAGCGATCGTTGTAAAAACATGACGGCAGGGCGGAGAGCGGTCACGCGTACGAAACTTTACTTTCCCCCGCTGGACTCGGGGTATTCAAAGCCTCTCGGAGAAGGGGATGAGCGGTGGACGACCGGTGGCAAGGCAGTTTCCTGCCGGTATAAATCCCGGTACGTCGGGAGATGCGGTAACTTCCGGTTCCAGGCCGAGGTTGCGGCGAAGCAATTTGGATCGGTCTAGCGTGCATAAGCGATCCAACGATCCGAGCGGTATACAAACTTGTCACTTATACCGTAGCTACGCCGCCGGGAAGCTCCTCGCGATTCCTCTTTCCTCCTGGCGCAGCACCTCCTTCTTCTTTCTCGGCTCACACCTCGCCTCCCCCTCGGCCCCCTTTCGCGCCCTCGAGCGCGCCACCGCGCTCCCGTGCCGCCGCTACGCCCTCGCCTGTAAATCCTTCCGAGGGAGCGGTGCCACCGTGCCACCGTGAAGAACGTACCGAAGCCCCCACCCCCGGCCCCGACTCCAGCCCCTGCCAACGCTCTCGCTAAAGGGGGTGAAAGCAGTATCTATCTACCTCCGCTCGAGACCCACCTCCCGCTGCAGCTTTCGAGATTTATTTATCGCCTCGCTCGGACCCTTGTCCTCCGCGACTATTCCTCCCGGACCTCGTAGCAGCTCCTTCCCCGAGTTTTACACCTACGCCCGGCCGAGGACACGACGGACGACGCTAATGACGTCGCTCCCGATCCTCGATGTTCCTCTAATCCCGCTGGCCGAACTTGCCCAAGAAAATACACGATGCCGCATCGAACTCGCGGCTATCGGCCGACGATCGATCGTGGTAACCGCGTTGGACGCTGCTCTCGACGTTTTCCGCAAGATCCTCGCGATAAAGCGCCTCGCACGAAGCTTCGGAGATTTTCTACTTAACCGGCCGAAAGGCTCTTTAATATGGCGTAACGGCACCTCTCTCGCCCCCGCCCCCGCCTCCTCCTCCGCCTCCGCCCCGGGCCCGGCCCCCTGCGCTCTCGAGGAAACCGTTATAAATTACGAGCGTCGTCCATCTAGCCGTCCGAGAGGCAAGAGCGACTTTTCGATATTTTTCCTTTTTCCCGGCCGCCGAGCGAGAGACCGGGGAGTACAATACGTATGAGCCCGGTATAATACATCGAATCGGGACGAAATGCCTTTTCACGAGTTCTTTTGAGCTTTCAAAGCTCGGAACAATATCTGACTTGAGATTGGGGTCGCGGGAAGTCCCTCGGGTAAGAAGTGTTATCTACGTTTCCCCAAGCCCGAAACGAGCCCCCTTACCTCCGACCCCGGATCCTCGCCCCTCTGGCCCTCTCGCCACCGCGATTCGAGCCGCCTTCAACCCCTTTTGCCGACCAAGCACCCCAGCCCCATTTTAATCACTACTTCTGATAGCCCCGCCGATTGGATCGGGGACCTGGCCGCACACGCGCCCTCTTCCTTCCTCGCCGCGGCCAACCCTTTCCCCGCCCTTCCTCCGTTCTTTCCTCCAGCCGATCTCTAGGAGTCCCAAGGAGAAGCGGCCCGCGACCCGGATCGGACAACCACGAGTCCGATCGCCGAACTCTCCGATTATCTTTCGACGCGACCTTGCCCCGGTTCGCCTCCCCCGCTTCCGACCGACCAAAGTGTATCCCGGCGTCCCACCAGCCCCGCGGTTGCATCGACGTCCACCTTACTCGAGAACCCTCGCTTTACGCGCCGCTATCGAAATTCAGACGGTGTGGTCATGGCCAGCGCGCGCGCGAGCGAGAGAGAGAGAGAGAGAGAGAGAGAGAGAGAGGGAAAGGAAGAAAACTGCACGACGAGGACCTAATTACAGTTACAAACTTCGAACAATAGGTTTATCGCGCATTTACGCAACTGCTGTATTTCTCTTTGGCCGGTATTCAGCGCGTAACAGCGTGTCGGTGCAAGATGCGAGCCTTTCTTAGCGTACGAACGCCCTGCTTATTGCTTCGTCCAAATAGAACTTTGAACAATGCAGCAGCTCGCACATTGTGCGAATCCACTAGGCCGTAATCCGTTATTCGTATTTAAAGGCGACCCTTGCAGCGGCCGAGCATTTGTCAATATCATAGACGTGAATCCGATCGTCCTCGTGGCCGCCCGAAACGGAAGCCCAGCGTTACGACGTTTTTGTACCCTTTTGACTTTGCGCTAGGAATTACCGCCAACCATCGCTCGAACTTTGTCCTTCCCACGAACGATAAGCGTATCCCCAAGAACGTCTCGTAACGCCAATTCCATTCGTGAAAATACCCCAAAGACCGTATTTCCCATTCGCGGTTAAATCTTCGATCGTTCGAGTGCTAATTATTCGCCGGGCTCTAATGATTCCAATTAAAAGCTCCTACAGCGGGCTTTTCCCACGGGCAATATCGTCTTATTGGCTTTTTTCCTCTACCCCGCACGCCCCCACTCCTCTCTCAGCGCCCGTCCTTTTAAGCGACATTAAAGCCGTCGAATCGAAAATTGGCCCGTACGTATCGTCGATCATATTCGGGATATCTCGCCATCCTTTTGTTCTCATCGATCCACTTGCCGCGCTTAACGCAACCCAACCACCACCGGCTCCCTGCATCTTTCCCTCCTTCGTTTATCGTCCCGCGGGATCTCGCTCACGATTTCGACGTACGGCCACGCCAAAGAAACTTCTTTCACGTCGGCGGCTTCGTACGTTTTTAGATAGGCCCCGTGAGGTTATTCCGCGCGCTTTCCACGGGCCATTTCGGCGTGGATTACCCCTTCGTCAAATGCGCAACATTTAAGAGCATAGGGGCGATGTGCGCGTCCGGGTCTGGAACGAAAAAAGGTCTCTCCGCATCGTCTCTACGATTTGCCCAATTTCCTAGGCTAATTCCGCTGAGCAAGGAGCTCGCCGTAGTTCCTTGCTATCGTTATCGAAACGTACGGACAGCCGGTCTCGGCTCGTCGGCCTGCACCTACATACCCAAAGCTGCAGGAGAGAGGGTAGGAGAGGGAGGGAGAAGCGAACGGATATAGCGAGCGCGGCATCCGGTACCGAGGGAAATGCTCGACCAGGGCTCGGCAAAGGGTACACGGCGGTGCGAGGGACGGATTTGGCGATGTAGCGCGCCAAGATGTAGCCGCGAGCTATGCCTGGAATGTTCCTGCACGACTCCCCAGGTTGGGGTGCGAAAAGGGGTCGCTTGATTCGCAGCGGTACCGTCTTCATTAATTTCCTCCCGATCCGGAATTGCGCCCTCGAAAAGCGGCCCGACCGACTCGATCGAGCCTCGCGGATGGAAAATGCGTTCGCGGAAAGCCGCGATAAATGCCTCGTATTTGCCATTGGTGCTCGGCGCTTCGCCTAACTCGAACTTTGTTTTTACGCCGTAATCGACGCGTAATCCTTCCTATCGTGCAGAATCGTTACCGTCGCATAATGCGCCCGCGGCGTGTACTTAGCCAAACAATATGCCGGTGCCGTTTCTGGTTTAAACGTTTGAAGCGCATCCTCGTGTTTTTGCGGAACGCGAGTCTCGCGGTAAATGGGTTTGCACCGCAAAATTGCCCTTGCGCGCCTTTGCGTACATCGTACAATGGAACGCGTATATTTTTGTTCTTTGAATGGTATTACGGAAAAGTGTATGCATACCTGCGAGCAACGATGGGCATCCGCGTAGGCATTTCCTCCCTCGGCCGAGTTTGCCCGGTGCTCGGTGCCGGTCTCGGCGCTCACCGATCGGACAAAGTCCGCGAAGATTCCGACGAGAGGTGTGAATGGTGATGCGCAAGGGCCGAAAGATCTCGCGGTTTTACGAGCGGAGCGATAATGGATTACTCGTCTCTACGCGGTTTCGTTTCCGCGCAAAGGGGGCGCCGATGTGACGGTATAATAAATGTTGCAGGTACGGAAGTACACGGATCGATAACCCTTAACGTTATTAGAAGGTATAAGCCTTGGCGGAAGCAAAAAGGCAGACGGAGATGAATGGACATTGCCATACGTCATCGTTATCCTTACCGATCCTTCTCTCCTCTTATTTCTTTCCGCTTCTCTTTTTTCACGGAGGCAAGCATCGAGCGACGTTGGCCCGGCGGTCCTTCTTTGGTCGGCTTATTTGGCTCGTTCGAGCGATTGGCTTTGCTCCGCGAGATATACGTAATCGCACACCCAGATATCCCGGTATTAGGCGTTAATCGGTCGATCCCGAAATCGGTGAGTCGGGCATTCGGCCGACAGCGAGGGAACGAGGATCGTCTATCGGGCGGGGGTATAGTTTCCGACCGTCCTCGAATTCAAAGGGCCGCAAGACAACGAAGCTCTAGACGTATTATGCAAACAGCGCGCCGTGACCGAGCTTAAGAGGACCACCGATATCGAAAAGGCTGGACTTTAACGGTTTTCGGGGTGAGAGCCATCGAGATAACCATCTCCGCTCTCGGGATCAAGAAGCGGCGCATTAGAAAGTTACGAGTCTATAAAGTTTAATTTTAAGCCGAACTCCGCGGCGCGGAGATGGTTTAGTTTCGGGCTACTTATACTTTTGCGGTCAAGTGGCGGAACGTCGAGAAGCCCCGGATTTTAGGACGGAGACCGAAAATTTTGCGCTGTCGTATCTTTGGGTAAGCGAGGTGAAACGGTGCCGCTTATCGCGCGTCCACGATTTCCGCCCTCGACAAAAGGTTCGCGGAAGGCCTACGAAGACAATTTCTCCATCCGGCTTCGTCCGTCCTTCGCGTATCGTCGAACGCAAATATTCGACGCGAATCGAGGCGCAGGGCGAGAGCCGCCCTCGAGCCATTATCGGGTAGAAACGCCAGCGATCACGAACGATGGCCGTAGCCTTTTACTACCGAGCACGCGGCGAACCTCCGCACCGAGGATCCGACCTTTCGCGGCTGCGATCTTGGCCGCCACCTTCGAGATCGTATCTCGAGCGACAGCCAAGGCGACCCGAGTCTCGACTTTCTCACGCTTCTTCCACGCTTATTACACCATTGAGATTCGATTTGCCCGAGGGACGGCTTTGCTTCGGCGAAAGCAACGCCGCTGGGCGAAATCCTCGACGCGTACCCGGATATACCTCGTGGCGCAGGGACCGACACGGCCGACCCCGTCGGCGAGCGTCGGACATCGGAGGATTACAGCGGGAAGAAGTGGCACGAGTAACTTGGCCGAGGTTACCTCGCAATATATAGAAGCCAAAATTTGACGGAAGCGCGTCGACGTTTCGAGCACTCCGCAAAGGTCCTTATCGAGCTGCGCGGAAATACGCTCGATCGGAGCTCCGTCATATTTTGGCTTTAACGTCGAAGAAGCCCCAGTCGAGTTACCAAAGGCAGAAGAGCGTTCGCAGGTACTCTCCTCGCGGCACGATCGAGCGGGACCGAGGCGCGGGGCGACGCTGCTCCCGGGCGCCGCTCCTGCCGGAGGGTGGCGGCTGGCGGCTGGCGAGGGTGGCGAGGGTGGCGAGGGTGGCGAGGGTGGCAGGGTGGCGAGTCGGGGAACGGGGTGGTGATACTGGTTAGGCCGTCGGTCGTCGCGACGCTAGCGCCGCGCCGGAGGCTCCAGTCCGACTCCAGCATCACTCCTGGTGGTTTCGCGCGCGCATCCCCCGCCAACGGTGCGAGCGTTTTCCGAGGAGAGGAAACGAAAGAAGGGATTCCGTCCTGCCGAGCCGGCCAACCTCGCATCCCTCGCGGCCGCCGGCTCACCCTCGGCGAAGCCCGACCTGCCTGCGAGGAACTCGAGCCGTCCCGCGCCAACTCGGCCGGCTCCGCCGAAGCAACTTCGACTCGCTGCCCTCCAACGCACCGGCCCGCCGCGGAGGAATTCGAATTTCCCCCTATTCCGCCGACGGGGAAAACTCGAACGTCTCCCCCTCCTCGAGGAAGGCGAACTCCTTCCTATCGGGCAGCTCCTCGCCGTTGCCGGAAGGACAACTCGCTCCTTTCGAGCACCGCTCAGGCCGCCGCACGACTCCTCGACTTTTTCCGCTCCTCGGCGCCGAGGAATCGAAGGACGCCCCGGGGTCGCGCGGCGCGAGGGACTCCGAGTGGGGCCGCGGCGGGACTCGCGATCGAGCAGGAAGCATGCGATAGAGGATGGGAAGACGAGCGTCTAGGCGGGCAAAGCGGCAATCGACGTCGCGCGGAGGATCGGGAGACGTGCGGGAAAGCGCCCCAGGCCGAAGGAGCTCCGGAGAGGAGGGCACGCCGAGGAGGAAGGGCGCCGATCGGCCACGACCGGGAGCGGATGGGAGCCGTGCTTCCACGACGTATCCCGTCCACGTCACTCCGTACATCCTCGTTTAACCCGACGAACGTCCAACTCGCTATCGAGATCGCCTCGAGGTTCTCCAACCTCCGGCGAAAGGAGCCGCATCGCGCGCTCGATCCCGCCAAAAAAGCGCGCGTCCGGTGCCGATCCGTACCGTGAGATCGGTCGAGGAGCATCTGCCTTGGCGGTGGAGAGACCGCCGCTGCCGCCGCCGCTGCCGCCGCCGCGATCGAGAGCAGTATCTTTGAGGGCTCGTCGAGAGCCTTTGGCGAGTGCACCGCTTGTTCCGCGCTCGGGCTCGGACTCCGCTTCGGGCTCAGGCGGATGATCGTCGGTGCGCGCCTCGAGGGATCGGCCCAAGCCGGCGTGTCGAGGGTGCGCTCGCTCTCCATGACCGGGGGCCGCGAATGATCGGTCGTCCGGAGAGCGCGAAGAGCAGGGCACCGGATCGGCCCGGGTTCACCTGCCAGAGGCCTGGGAGGGACGTGCCGGGACTCCGGATCCTCGTGGATCCTCGCGCGAGCGATCCCCGCGACCGCGCTCGACGAAGGCGCCCCATCGCGATCGCGGCTCGACCTTGGTGAGAAGAAATCGCGTCCCGCGGACGGAGTAGAGCCGCCGATCGAGCGCGCGCCTCTTCTATCGCTTCCGCGCCAAGGACTCCGGGCCGAGTGCCGGCCAGGCCGCCCGAGTGTGACAGTGCGTCCGGTTGGTCGGCGGAAGCCGAAGAGAGTTGGAGAAAATGCCGCGGCGGATCGTACCGAGAGCGCATTAGCGATTGGATCTTTGGCCCTCCCGAGCGCTACGGCCAGCTCTCTTCTCTCGACGCTCGTCTCCACGCTTCCTCCGGATCTTCTCGTTCCTACCACCGTCCCGTGGTCCGGCACCGAGGGACGAGATACGATCTGCGCGCAGGTAGGTTCTCCGGCGTTCCTCGATGCTCCAAATGGGTAAACGCCGGTCCCCTCACCTGCTGCTCGTGCGGGACGATATGGGCCATCCGTTTTTCCCACTCCTCCACGAGAGCTCCCTCGCCTCGCTTCTCGCCAACTTTTTCCAACCGACGCGAGCGCGTCGCTTCGAGATATTACCCTGCTTTCGGACCGCGTTACGCGGCAACGAGCGGCGGAGTCTCGAATTTATTCCGATCCCGTGCCGACGGGGCCTCGATATACTTTAATTACTTTTCCTCGCACGCAGCGTGCCGCGACTCGCGAGTTATGAGCCGAGGCGGGAACTCGGGGCCCGGGGAGCCGGGATACTGGATGGCATTCGCTAAACTTCTAACGAGAATTCTGAAGGTGATGCGGGATCGAGAGGGTAAAGGCTGCCCCCGGCAACTATCTAGAACAAAGTAGCTCGAGCGATCCGTGACCCTCCTCCGGAAGAAGGTCGAAAGCCACCGGGAAGGCTAAATGAAATTTCGGCGAAATGCTTGCAGGCGGGGAGTTGCGAAGATGTACGGGAGATTCGTCCCGGTGTCGCCGTCGAGCTTTCAAAAGACGTACGTCCCTTGCACGCGTCTTTGCGCGTCGTCCACTTGCCGGACTTTGGATCCGGCCGTTGACCGCTGAGAGTATGTACTCCATCGAAGATCCACCGCTTTCGGGCGGATTTCACGCCTATGGATCTACGATATACGCGTTGGATGGAGAATTATCGAGAATGATGGGTAGAATTGAAAATGGAATCTTTCGCGCGAATGTCCGCGCTCGGTATCCGTACGATCCGGGTAGCTCATCGCTCGTGTACTCTCATCGACGAGATACTTTCGCGAGAACGCGTTGAATGTTGAACGAACCGCGAGTTTGGAGGCACTCGCGGGAATCGCTCGCCGGATCGATGCCCGCTCCTTGTACTCTCGTTTTCAGTGGCCGACGAGAGGACGGCCGACTCGTCTCGCGAATTTCGATCTCTCGGGCTCCTCGACAAATTCGTCGCAAAGACGCGTTGATCGTAGAACGCGCAAAGTTGGAAATCCCTTGATCCGTCTTTACCGCTTTCTCATTATCCGGTGCGATCCGAGCAACCTCCAATCCGACTATAACGGGGGAAATTAAATAAGAGATCCGACGTTTCGAGATTGTTTTTCCGTTCGCAGCCGTGAGAAAATCGCGCAAATTTATCCCGAACGTGAAAATTGGAAAAACGGAATAAAACTTGTCGAGTAAACATTGCCGATCGTTATTATGGAACGTTTAATATTCGACATTACGCCTTACGACTATTCGTTTGCCAATCGATAACCGACGATCGCTGCGCGTGATTACCCACGGGAGTTGATAGTAGTTTTGACCGTGGCGGAGAACGTAAATACGTGGAACGATTTTGTTTCGCTCCTCGTCATCGTGGCGCGCAGGAATTTTCAAGCACCTCTGGATACGCGTATCCCTTACCTGCTATATCGCACCGCTCTTTCGGACGGTTTTGCCTCGATCGCAATATCGCGCGGACCGTCTCGAATCTTGGCTGCTCATATTCGTCGGAATAAAGGCAGATTGCCCTATTAAAAGAGTACTTGGTCCGCTATTGCACCGCTATTGTTCCTCCCTTTCTTTCCATTACCACTCTTCGTCTCACCTACTTCGCGGTTTTTACGACCTGGAATTTAAACGGCCCGGAGCGTAAGGGGACTCCCGGCGTCGTTCGATTCTCGATCTCCGTACCGCTGAACGGATTCTTTTAGGCATTCGGAGCTACGCTTCTTACGACCGGTTCGGTATCGCGTCTGCCGCATATTCGCCGGTGCGCATTTTGCCCCTCGACTCGTCAACTTGGAAAATATTCAAAGCCGTAATCCGAGGAAGTGCAGTCGGGAAAGTGGGGCGGCAGACGAGCAGAGGACGAAGTCGGATAATGGTCGAATCCTGAACAAAACTGAAATGATCGATGAAAGTGAAGGAAAGAGGAGCGCGCGGGAGAGCATTCGAGGAACAAAGAGGTCGGCGGAAGTAGTTATGCTTGTGTGCGGAGTAGATCGACACCTCGGCTGCTAGAAGGCGGTTCGATCGAACGCTATCGATGACAGTGATACTGCCGAGTGTCATTAACCGGCCTCTCGATTAATGAGTCCTCCAGCCTCTTCAACGGACAAACATTTGTCATCCTTCGACTTTACCGAAGCAATTTCTATTCTCCGCGTTCTCGCAGCCCGAACTCCGGGTGATTAATCGTCCAACATTATTAGCGGATAATGGCCCCGACGGGTTTCCCTGTCGCCACGCGTGTCGGCAATTTATTCCTTCGAATCCGAGTTTAGAGACACTTTTCTTATCGGAGCGGGAACAACATCCCCGAAGCCTCTGTAGGACGTTTAGATTTTTCCGATTACAGCCGCCTTTGACTTTTCCCTTTTCAAGCTACAGTGCTTCTTCAAAACGTTGCCAACTCCTCGCTACTCAAAGATAAAAAAAAAACCGTCTCTACCAAAACCGCGTACATCCGGTATTCCATTTGGGCCGAACAATCCCAACGTCCTCGCTCAGTGTACTTTGCAATAACTCTTCTTCGTCCCCGCAGATAGACTTATCTCTCGGGCCCGTGACGCGGAAGCGAACGATATCGGCGCGTTATAATTTCTCTACGCGATAAATATCCATTAAAACGTATCTACGGCAATTTGTATCGGCAGTCATAGGTCGCAACGTATCGCGGGAATTTCGAGTGGGCGGCGATATCGATTCCACAATGCAGCGGCATCCTTCTATCACGATTATATTCGTGCACGGGCTGCGCCATCTCTTTCCAGCGCGTCGCGGTTGGGATCGTATCGAGGCGCATCGAGGCAAGCGTAAGCCTCGAAGCGCGCGAGCCGCCCCCGCGCTTGGTTCGCTTTCGAGGATCGCGAGAGGAGGAGGAGCGTCGAGGAAGGTGGATGGCTCGCCTCTCGGCATCCCCGCCGATTTCGATCGGCGGGGCACGCTCGTCGATTCGCCGGGCGAGTCGATCTTTTGGGCCGAAGGTGCAAAAAGCGGAAGCTTCTTGCGAAATCACGGAGCCGACCGTGGAATGTATAATCGCTTTGCCCTATCAATATTCAGGGTAAGGATGCGCCGGTGGGTCAAACTAATCGCTCACAGGCTCGCGCGTGCATAACGATTCTATAGGTTTCGCATCGAAGGCCGATTAGTGCATTTGTCATGCAGCCGGGGTATCGGAGGTCGGGCTCGGGCCATTAGCGAGCCACGGAGAGTCGGGCGCACAATGGTTCTATGCAAAGACGCCGATCCGAATTCTACCAAGTGAGCGTCGGCCGATCAATGGGAATCCCAGATTTTGGGGAAACGGTCCGTCATTCCGCGAAACTCTGCCCCTGACGTTCTCGCTTCTCCACTTTGAGCCGAATCAATGCGCGCGTCGCTAGCGTCGAACCGAGATTGCCGCCGATCGCGACAGCCGGGACCTTGTGATGCGCGCGATTACCAAAATAGTCGCGGCGCGATTTATGGCGCGGCGCGGATAGTCCCTCGCGATAGGATATCGGCCTCGCGGCATCGGAGGCCTCGTCCTAAGAGGGACGGGAGCGCGAAGTCGAAGCGTTTAATTCGTTGGCACGTCGGAGACGTAATACGGGGAATTGGCAAGGCCGCGGCTGAGTTTCGATAAAACACCGAATCCGTGCCGAGTAAACGCCTCTGACCCCATTCTTCGAAATAAATCGCCGCGATGCGAGTACGAGCTGTACGCGCGTACGGGAGGGGAGAGACGCGGATACTAACGACGATCGATCGAGACGAGCATGGCGGTGCGCGTCGATACGAGAGACGAATCCCGCTGCGCTTTCCTTTAAAGCGCGGCCATTCGTCCCGTCCGTCTCAAGACCGATGCCCCATCGCTCGATCCCCTCGATGCGTCGCCTCGCGGCGAATGCATCGAGATAAGATCGCTAACGAAGATGTCCGTAGGCACGATCGTTGTTAAGTAGCTAGCAACGGGCGGAGGTATAGGTTCTCCTATCGGAACGAAGAACGGCCATCGGTTGCGCTCGCCCGGCGAACGTTCGAGCCCGGCCCTCGCTGAGACTTTAAAGATCGGATCGCGCCCGAGTAATAATCGTTCGTATCAATTTGTACGTTCTAATTGCAAATTCTGCCAGGGCGGCCCTGTCTTCGTCCGGGAAACTCGAGTAACGACCAACGCTCTTGTAACTTCCAGCCGCGATTTATGAGTGCCGTCCCCGTTGGCCGAGCAAGATCGCGCCTCGCGATAAACGACATTTACCCAACTCGGATCTCGGCCCCGCTAAAGGACGAGATTGGCTATCGCGACGGTCCCCCTTCATCCACGGAGCCGTGCTTCTCGGAGAAGCTCCGCGAGCAAACTAAATTCTCAACCGCCGAACGGGAGGAGCGACGAAAAATCCGCGCAAGGTATAATCAGCGTTAGGGGCTCGTCGCGCCTCTGACTCGTCGAGGAAAACGAGAAGCGGGCCGCGTACCCTTTTAAAGCGACTCCAGCTTGGAGTGTTCGCGTACGAGCTAAGCACGCACGCACACCTGGAGGAAGCGGCGGGCGTTCGAGCCACGAGCTCGTCCGGATTCGACGCCGGTGCAGCGCGTGCGTGTGCAATCGCGAGCAAGGTGGAGGACACGAGCGGCCGACGTTAAATAGATACGCTCGTATCGCGCAGCGGCGCGGCACGGGAGTCGCGTGTTGACTTTCAACTCCTGCACCGTAGACGCGCGATGTTTGCTCGGCCAGCAATATGCACGCACCGAGTGTTCTACCCTCGCGCGTGGCCGGGCATGCTACATTGTCGCGATGCGTTCCGAGAGAAAGCAAACAAAGCGGATGGTATAATTTCGCGGTACAGGCCCGATGCGCCGATCGTTGTTGGAGGACGCGACTGTGGCCCGACTTTGGGGCCTTGATTAATACACCGACCGTGTTTCTTTGTCCGCAATTCCTTGCCAAAGTTCGCCAGTGGTACGCTTTGTCCGCTGCTCCGTGCAAAATGCTGAATCTCGGGGTAACATTTGCATTTCAAAGAAACGTTCTGCTTTTCCTTTACATTTTATGTTTTTTTACTTTTCGTTTCCTCTTTTCGTCGACTCTCTTTCCCTCCCGGAGAAGTGGCGCGCTAATCCTCGGGACCAAGGTTCGTAACGCGATCCTTCGAACGATCCTTCGAACAATTTCCTCCGATGGGGCCAATATCGGTGAACGCATTTCGAGGAAGGACCGCCGGTTCGCGCAAGGCTCTACTCCCGTCGCGGCATCGAAGATAGTCGGGGGGTTTTTGCATTGTCGAAAGATCGCGGAACGCAGCCGAGCGATCCCCTCGTATTTCCACCAGCCCGAATCCGTATTCCGCGAGCACGTCCTCTTAGGAATAAAGTTGGTCGCGCGAGTATGCCGGAACTGCGGCGCGGTTGATTTTACGGTTGTCGGAGACGCGTAACCCACGCGCGCGCTCCCCTTCCGCCTTACCCTATTCGATTAACCGAAAGCGACGGTTGCTCGGCTCTCGCGGATCCGTTCGCAACGTCCCGCCCGACAGGATGGTTCCGGATCGTCCATCGGGTGCGCGGAGATTAACGGCGCTCTTTGCTCGACGCGCCAGCCATCGTTCGCTGGCCGAAAGCCGCGATACGTGGGTAGTGAGCGGTATCGCGGTTATCCTCGATGCGCGTGCATATTTAGCGGCAATGCACGCCTGGAAGGAGCCAGTCGTCCCCGTTGTGGATCGCTGGATCCTCCGAATGGCGCACGGCCTCCCATACGGCGCTTGGTCCCTCACCCTATTGTATCCTTGGCCGGTATGCCTTACATCCGCACGGCGCGTTCGATATCTAAGGAACTTCATCGGGAGCTTCGTGCGCGTGGATTTTCTCCGAGCTACGCCTCGTTATATCCCTTACGTCGTCATCCTTTTCGAGCAAGAGTAATCGCATTTGCCAACGTCGTTTGCTTTAAACCATGCTTCGCTCTAAGAGCGTATCACGGCCGGCCAATCGCGAGGAGGAGCTTTCCCTTTCCATCGGCGTGGCACGAGAACGCGCCAGCGAGGTAAACTTTGCGAATGATCGCGAATCTACGCGATACCGAAGGAGAAATTCTCGCGCAATATTTCGTACGCGCGGTCAGGCCCGTCGTGCGAGTAACTCGCCAACGAAGATCGATAAGTATTACCTCTGGAAACCGGGGAAACTATTCTTTCGAAAAGGGTACCAAGTTTCGGGAGTTTCGTTAGTAGGGAAAGTTTTCTCCGCGTGAACCGATAACACGGCAGTTGGCAAAGCACGACCCGCCTTGTCCACCCTTGGCACCGTCGAGTGGTCCGGCGACCCTTATCGGAATTAAGAAAACCGGAGCTCGCCTCGAACGTTCTCGCAGAGAGAGAGAGAGGGGGGGGGGGAGGGGGAGAGAGCACCGTGACGTGACGGAATAACTGCTGGCGGTCTTGCCACGAGTGACGAACGCCCGACCATCCGCTTTCCGAAAGTTCCTTCCTCTTTCGTTCCTCGAGCATTTCTCTATCCGCGTCCCTCCCGACGATCGTTCAACGATTACGCGCCCACGCGACGAACGATTATCTTTCAAACATTTCACTCGCATCGTCGCGCCTGCCCCAGCAATTCTCCTCTTCCGCCTCCTATGCCTCGCAACCGATTTGTAGTATCGATCAAACCCCGATCGAATCCCCCATCGATTTGTCCGACGGTAAGCGAAGATTAACGAAATCTTGCTGCGATTATTATCGCGGGATTCTCACTCGCCGATAGGAAACGTACAATATCTTTCGAGAATAAAATCTCTTTGGAAACTGGAACGGAGCTTCGTCGCCCTCGTCTCGAACCGAAGTACAGCTATGGGTCGAGGTTATTTCGCGCACTCTCTCTCTCTCTCTCTCTCACTCTCTATTTACTTCAGGTGCACGCTCCTCCTCCGACCATGCACAATGGAAGAAAATACACGCGTACACACCCACATACTTTCTATATGTGTGAAAGTGCACTGCGCGATAAATCGTGCGGCGTGTATTTTACAGTGGTGTGCAAGCGTGTCGGATCGCTCGGCGGGTAGATCCGTCACGAGCGCCGGTGCCAGGGCGCCGGTTCCTCCTCGGTTACGATCGTCTTTTACCAAGTTCCATGTCCGAGGAGCCTTTTCTCCGAGACGCGCGCATAAGGAGGAAGAAGGGGACTCGCCTCCCAAATGAGCTTCTGATGCCGGTAGCGAGGCGAACGATAAGCTTTCCGCGTCTTTCCCCGCAAAGACCACCGAGCTTTCACAATATTATCTGCGGTGCGCCGAACATTTTCTCCTTCCTTTCGTCCAACATTATTCCCGATCGCGAATTCCCGAAATTGGATAGTTCTCAATTATGCTCGCACTTTGGAGCGAAAACGTTTTGCAGGAAATTTTTATCCGTTCGTTGCCCTACGCGAATCGTTAAGCGGACCCGTCTACTTATTCTCCGTTCCCGCGTACTCGCGCCACGTTCAAATACCGTAAGGGTACAAGCGTAAACGGTTTGCGCTACCGTCTCTGACTCCCCAATTAACTCCTCCTTCCTGAAACCCTTCGTTATTTTGACGCGCACCCTATCGTTATTTCGTTACTATTTCACCCTCTTACCTCGAATACGTCCGAGTAGTCGCTGGTAGTTAAACCGGAGCACCGTAGCCGCGTCGAGGGCATCCGCGGCCGATGATCGACGGATGCGAGGTAGGGGCGGAGAGTTTCTTAATCTCTGCTACCGGTGGTGCACCGTCTGAAAAGAAATTGAAGGGGCAGGGGTAGGAGCATCGGCGGGTCCCCCAGCGAAATGAGATTCTGATACAGCGATCCGATCGCTGCGGCTTGGCGCTGCGAGGCACCGATAAGGAGTCGGGCGTGGCGGGAGGTGGGTTGATTTATTGGAAATTAATATGCTACGGGGCCGACGCCGGGGAAAACAGCCCGGCTGGTTCGAGAGCGTCGAGAGGGGAGGGCGGGGCGGTGGAGGGGGTGGATAGGCGAAAGGCAAGGCGAGAATTTAAAATAGATTTGCCGGGGCAAAAAACTCGACGTCGCCGCTACTCCTTCGGGGCTTATCGCGGCTAAAGAGAGAGGAATCTAGGCGGAAGAGGTTCTCGCGATTCTGGTGGGTGGACTCGTGGGACGGCGGGCGCAAAAGGCTTTCGAGGGCCGAAGATGGAGCGATACGGAGGGGCCGGGAGGCGGCGCGCCGACAGCCGAACCCGAACGGATCCGCGAAATGGATAGATGCCGGATAAGCGCCGATGTTGCCTCGTGCTTTCGGAAAGCAGCGGAAGGGGGGAGGGTCGATTTTAAAAGTCAGGCGTAATCGCACCTTGGGATCCTCCGGATACGCTCCTTTCGGAATCGCCTCGAAAGCGTGGATGAAAAATCGTTGTACGCCCGAGTGGCTCGCGATGATGCACGTGGCCTGGCGTGGACAACGATCCCTTCGAAAATCTCTCGTATCGCTTTAAATCCTCGTGTCCCTTGTTTCAGAACTTCCATGGACTAGCGACTCGACGATGATCAGTATGAAGTATTTTCGGATCGTCCTTGCGCTCCTAGGAGGCACACACGTCCTGTACGCGCAACCCTCCGCCTCGCCGACGGTCAAAAGTATGGGTAAGTGAGAAGGCTACTACCGTTCTCGGAGATTTGGCCAGAGCGCGAGAGGGTGGGAGGGAGGGAGGGAGGGAGGGAGGGAGGAGGAGGAGGACGTACCTGCCGCACGGTGAACGGGATCTAGATTATCTTACGGTTATGGAAGCCGTCCCTCGGATTCTCCGTTTATCCGCTGAAAAAGATATGTAGGTCACGGCATAATGAGAATCGGCCTCTGCGCCTCGAGGTCTCGCACTTGGTATCGCGACGGATAGTAAAAATTGTAAATGTCATGCAAATGCCCAATCTACTTGCGAGAAGGGGGGTAGGAGAAGACGAGAGTCGGAGTCGGTGGAGTTTCCCACGGTTCGCGTTCCTGGAAGAGTAACCGTCCGTAATGAACGAAACGTCTGGAATTTTGAGCCGCGGATCTTTGGAACGAAACTTAGGCTCGCATCCGCAAATAATGACTCGGTCAGGGTACGTATTCTACCGCCAGAGTCGGTTCGCAGGCGGGAACAAGTCGAGCGCTCCGTCCGTCCACGGTTTCATTTCCAGCGGTTGCCGGTACCTATTCGCCGAAAGCGAAGCGTCCCGGCTTTCTATGTAATTAACGAGTATCCGTCCCGTCCTCTCGTAATTATGAGACGTGGGAAGGGTGGTAATGGAATATCCGCGAAGGACGAGGACGGAACGAGACGGCGTGCGAATGAATCCGTCGAGGAGAACGACGAGTAATGCGCAACGCATCGTAACGACCTTATTATACAACTCTATCCTGTATCTGCCTTTAGGCTCGTTAGGCGGGGGGAGATGGCGGCGTGTCGCTTGCTCGACGCTTCTCCTTTTTGTCCGGTGGAACGACGAGAGGCGAGGGAAAGGTAGAGGAAAAGGAATAGAGGCAGCTCGACTGGTTGCACGCTCGACCGGACGTTTCGTCGATCCGGACCTCTCGGGTCAAACGTCTCGATCGGGGCTCGGGCGCTCTCTCTCCTTTGCACCCTCGTCGAAATTTCGTCGAGATAGCCGGACAGTGTTTTTCCAAAAGGAGCGAGAGTGACGAGCATTTTCCCGAACACGCGCCATCGGAGGACGATGGGAATAAAAACGTCGGCCCGGAAAATGTCGGTTCTTCCGTCTTTCCGCCGATCTCTGATTTTAATTCCGGCTTAATTACACCGAGCTCGTATCGCGCGTCTCCGTGTACGCGAATCCGGCCAAACATTTTTCCATCGGGGTGAATGTGACGCGCGCGGTCGATACGTTGCGCGTTTGTGCCTGGCAATTACCATTAAATATGCTTTAATTCCCGCAATTTGCCCCGCGAATCGAGCGTAATCAAGGAGATCTAGGGGCGCTCGGATTTTATTTTCAAAGGCTACTCGTGCCAAATCGACGTCGGTTTCGCCGCGGCCCCGCTTGCCTGCAGATTTGCCGATGTAAAATACATTAACCAAAGCCACGGAGCTCGTATTCCCGAGCGTCTCTCTCGGAGACGTCCTTCTCCGATGGCGGATACGATCGAAGGATTCCTCGCGAAAACGGCGAAACCTCCGTGCGCCGTTCTCGGAGCCAATATTTGATGCGATAAATTTAATTTTCGATATTGCGTCACGTTTAATGGCCGAGGCGCCACGGTGTGTTTCGAGAGTTTCCGCTTTTTATCGAAAACCGATATCGATACGCGGACTCACGCTCGCGGTTAAAAGCCCGTGCGTGCATCGGAGTTTCTTTAAGTTTTCCCACCAGATTCCGGGTCGTTCCGATACGAGCCATAGGGTATCATCGGTGCGTATTGGCGGAAGCGAATATCGGAAAATCGTTTGGCCGCCCCCGACGCTCGATCACCATGGCGCGCCTCTTCGCTCGAGGATATTTCACGGGCACGGAGCGTCGACGCGTAAATGTTGCACCGCGCGGAATTACTTTGCGAGCGTAAGGCCGACGTGGCCGTTCGAGCGTCGACCTCTCCCACGTTCCGTAAATTAAAAAATTCCACGGGCCGTCCATCGCCGTAATTTTCCCCCAGTAATCGAAGGGCGGTGTGGGAAAATAGCGCTCGGCCACCATCGCGAATCGATGGTCCTACGCCCGATCGTCCGAGCGCCGGCCCGGAGGCTTCTCGAACGATCTCCCGAGCGTCGCGAACTTTTCCCCTCGGCGTGTCCGCGGGCCGAGATGGAGGAAGCGCCGTTACTCGCTGGGTAAAGATATACCGCTGCATAATGTAAAGCGCTTAGGACGCGAGCGGAAGACGAATGCTCCATGAATCGCCGCCGATGACAGCTCTCGGAGATATTGCCCCGACACTTTTCTCTCTCTCCCTTCGCGAGACTACGCTTCCCACCCTCTTATTCTTCCCGAGATTATCCACGGGCCGGCGTGTGGAACGCGAGCCGCGCCCTCGTCACCCCGATGTATATATCCTGTCACGGGGCGTACGCGGGAAGCGGCCCTCTGCCCTCTGCCCATTTCTCTCCCTCCCTCCCTCCCTCCCTCCCTTCTGCCAGCAGTCTCGGGACGCGGTAAAAACCGAGATTACTATGCAATGCAATCAGTGGTGTACCGGGGTTCTTTCGGATTAAAACGCAGGCTCGGATTAGCGGCGGAAAGTACCGGCTTGCCGGGGGATACTCCCATCGAGATTGCGACGATGGCGAGGAGTCGGCGTAAAAAGCGAGGTGCGAACGTCCCGCAAAAGTGCCGGTGGGCAAAGGGAGAATAAGATTGGCCGCGCGTCTCCCGAGGCTCGGAGAGGATCGCCGCGGCGGCACGCGCGAGCCTGGCCAGAGGGCGAGCATCGCGCGCCGAAGGCAGAGAACGAGGTTGGCGGAGATCGATGTAGCCGGTGTAAATCGGTGGCGGAGAGAGAGAAAGAGGGGAGGGGGGGGGGAGAGAGAGAGAGAGAGGCTCGCGGGCAGGATCGAGGAGCCGAGCGGTGGCGGAGAGGCGGCGGATTAGCGGGGAGCGGAGAGTCGATAATGACCCGGCGCTACGTTTTGAAATCATTCCCCCGACACTCGCGACCCGGATTTCAATCTGCTAGGAAAATACGCCCTTTCGCGCGGCGGCATTCGCGAGCGAACGGTGAAGTGCGCCCGCGGAATTCGAATTACGGGACTCGTTAACTCTGTTCCGATTTCGAACCGTAGGCTACCGGAAACTCGGAACGCGTTAATGCCGCGCTAACGGCGCACTCGCTGTAATTCTACGGCCGAGAATGTCTTTAACCGCGAATTCTGCAGCTTCGGGCGCGCGTTAGTGGGAATCGATGGTTATTTTATTCATACGAAATACGATTACCTCCGTTCCACTCGTATTTTATATTCCGATTGTCTACGACGGCCGCCGGCCATTAATCATTCTGGTGCGCGTAGGAAGCTCGATTCGGACGATGATACGAATCGCGATCGTATTTCTTTTCGCTCGCCGCGGACGCGCATCGCTGGTCGAAATTATAAGCGACGAGAAAAGCATAGCGGGGCTTTATGCACCCGAGTGGACGGTGCAAAATCGTTTATTCCCCCGCGGACGTACAGGCGCCATCCATTTTATATCCCCATTATTTGAACGATTAAGCAACGCCGTTTGTCCTATAAAGAATGCAATGCGCGGTTTAAACGTACATAATGGAAAGTCCCGGCGGGGCGCAAAGGTACCGAGCAAAATTCGCCGACGTTTGCGAGCGAATACTCGCGCGAAGCTGCCGGCCTCTCGCACCCATGCGGCGAAAATTTCGTTAGCAGGAAATTGGCGCGGATACACGGAGGGAGTTAGGGAAACAATTGGCCGGTAATGAGCGAAAGGCGAGGGGACGATTAGTCGGGTAAGTTTGATGGCCGGGAATGTGAGAAAAGGCAGAATCGACTGACCGGCCAGATCGCGGAAGGTCGGCCGGACAGGGTGCGGGCTAATGCATAAACAATGCGCCGTTTATCCGCGTTGGGGATGCAAGCCCGATGAATAATAAACTACCCTACGGACGTGCGGGTGGATAGACCGGCTCCGCTGCGGAGCAGGCCGACCGTGCCGGGGGAGTTATCGGCGAAAAACCGAGCCTTGCCCCTGCAGGACGAGCCCGAATGCCCTCGCGGATATTAAAGCGCCAACTTTATCGCCGTCGAGAGTCCTTCCTGGCAGGAGGCTGCGCCCGCGGCCCGGAACCGCCGGACGGACAGTGGAAATGTTCGGGCTTCGATCATTTCCGACGCATCGGCGTGTCGGCCGATTCGAGATTCTTCCCTTCCACCCTCGGACGATACGCGCTCGCGGCCCTTTCGACGAAACGTCGCGCGCCCTCCAAAGGGAACGGTTCGCCCTTCGGCGGAAACCTCGAGTTACTTTCGAGAAATCCTTTAATCGCTCCCGCCTGCCGGCCCGCGAGGCGCCTCGGGCTTTGGGCGCAACGTATTATCCCACAACTCGCCGCAATGCGGAGCGGCGTAATGCGCTGGATATTTAAATCGTAGGCTAATGGAACGGGGAGACTTCGGGACAAAAATTCAGGAGATCGGCCCGGCCCGGGCCGGTGTTGCGTCGCGCAAAGCGCCGCTCTCTCATTTTCCATTATCACGCTCCCGGCCCATATTCGAGGCTGAAATTTCACCGGCGCACCCGAGAAAACGCCGCTTAAAACTCGGTTACCGGAAATTTACCGACGTTTAATACCGTTTTAACGCTCCCGCTCGCGCATTAAGTGCGCGTATCGCTCCTTTAATCCACCGCTCAACGCGCGTGGCCATTCTTGGTTTTATAAAAACAATATCAATTTGCCAGAGATGGCGGGAAGAGCGAGGCAAAAAGCGTGCAGGCTTAATTTCGCTTTGCACCAACGCCGCCCCCTGCTGCATCCACCGTTAACATTTTCCTCGCCAAACTAACCCCCGGCCGCGTTCGCCGCGCGTAACACGGCCCGCGGTTGGTCGGTGCAATGGCGCTTAAGTCGGCTACATCTCCGCGGAGAGCAAAAAGGCCTGAGCTACGCGAAGCCGGTGATTATCTCCGTCTGTCGCGCCGCACTTTGCCCTCGCCCTCGCCCTCGCCCTCGCCCTCGCCATCGCGAGATTTGTGCTCGTTCGAGCCTTCGAGCGCCCAAAAACGCTCCAAGCCAACGGACTCCCGCTCGATCGATCCGCTCGCGACTACCCGCGCCGCTTCGCCCGCCCGACCGCCCGCCCGCCCGCCCGCCCGCCCGTTGCGATCCCATCGCGCGATAAACCATCCACCGCTCCTCGATCGCCACTCCTTTGCGAGTGTTTGCCTCTTCCGCCTCATTTTTCGCATTAACCGCCGAAATTGGTCGTGCGAGCGGAGACCTGCCGATTCGACCCAGCTTTCTGCTCCGTCACTCGACGTTCGGTCCACGCGTTTCGATAGAAAGCCATACGAATGTAATGTGGGTCACGATGGAAACTCGGATTTTTCGCGCGCAAGTTCGCTCAAGATGCTCGCCTGAAGATCGTGGATTCTCGTTCGTAAACGTAAGCGCGAGGCTTAGATTAGTCGGCTGCAGACGCACAGTCCTTGACCGTTTTGACCGTTGACCCCACTGACGGAGATCCGGAGACCCGTCGTCTCTCAAAGCGGCACGCGGTACCGGTAAATCGAGTATTTTTCAATACCGCTTAACGACGTCGACGACGAGGCCAATAGTACCGCCGTCCAAACGTTCAAAACGGTCTTTTTCAAATTTTTAATCAAACCCGAGATGGAAATGTACGCGCGCCGCTGTATAGGCCGGTATTTCGCTCGCGATTTCCCGGATAAAATTTCCGCCTCTCTCGAGGATATCGTCGATGGTAAACGCGTCAAAGCAATTCGAAGAACAAAGCACGCATAAACGCTGCGATAGTCGATGGTTTACGCATCGAGCACAGAGGCACGCGGCGCACGTACCGAGCGAATTTGGTAAAAATGGCTGGTAGAGGAGAGGTGGAAGGGAAGGAAAGAGCGCCGAGGCTACGACGGACGACGGATGTCGGGAAGGAGCGATGCCGGCAAGTCCGGACGGCGACGCGACGCGAGAAGGAAGGCGGAAGGAGGGGTAAAGCGGGCTCTCTTTGGTCCAATAAAACGCGATCCCGGGCCCCGGCTCGTTTCTCTTTCGCCGGCAAATTTAACGAGCGCCGAAAAGGCCTTAAATTAGGCGTATATATCTCGCGGTGGAGGATAATTCACCGCGATATAAATGAAATAAAGAGATTAAATCGCGCGGTTGGACGAAGAAGCTTGGACGGACGAGGGCGGGTCGGGTCGGCGGCGCTTCTAGGGAATAAGAATGCGCGGAAAGTGGGGCAAAGCCGTGGAGAGGAAAGTCGCGGGGAGGGGAGGTACAAAAGGGTTTTCTTTAACCCGGCGAAACGTGATCCTCGCTTTATCGAGTTAAGATAATCCGGTTATTTTGAAGCGGCAACGAGGGGGGTTGGAGGGTCGGAGGGCTGGAGGGCTGGAGGGCTGGGGGGCTGGGGGGCTGGAGGACTGGAGGACTGGAGGGCTGGAGAGCCGGGAGGCACCGGACGAGGAAGGCTGCCGGAATGCCGAGTGTGGGGTGAGATTATGCGGGTGCAAAGCCGACGCCCGGAAATACCGGCGTTTAAATTAATTTTCGAGAAGGTTTCTCGTCGTGCGCGGAGAAACGACGAGGCGCTTGTCCTTACGTCGGGCAACGCTTCCGCCCTGTCCGCCCCGTCCGCCCCGTCCGCCCCGTCCGCCTCTTCCGCTCAAGCGTCGGGGCCTCCTCTACATCGCGCCACGCCGTTGGACCGCTTCCAATTGCGAATTGAACCGTTCGTAACTGTTGAACGTGAATTATGGCGTTTATTTATTCTGTCCCGAACCTCCCGCCAGCCCTCCCGACCATCCATCCTTCCACGTCCCCGGAATCAGCGCACTCGACGCACCCGATGGGCTGCCCGTGCAACGACGCCGATTTCCCCCGATTATTATCGAATCCCTCGCACTCCCGCTCGCTCCTCACCCACCTTGTCCTCTCGCCAGTCCAAATCGTGGACGAGCTTTCGGGAATGGGATCTCCCGATTTGTCGCGATCGCGAGAAAAGGGGCGCGGCTCCGGCCGCTGCTCGGCCGCCGATCGTCGCGGCCACTCATCTCGAAGAAAGGAGCCTCCGATCGCGGCCGAGTCGGAGCGGCGAGTTCGCGGAGAGACGGCTCGGTTTTGAGGGCAGGCGAAGAGGACAGGCGAGGAGGGCTTCGCGCCTTGCCCCGCCTGCGCGCGGCTCACTGGACGTAAATATATCCGCTGGGTTCTCCTCTCGGCGTACTCGGCCCGCCATTATTCCGTATCGGAGCATCGCCGGTGTCTGCGCCGCAAAGTTTTCGACGTTGTCTGAGTAGTTTATGAATACCGCGACGGCGGGATGATTGCGGCCGCGGCGAGCGAGAGAGACGGGGTGACTGGTGGCTGTTGGCTGGTGGCTGTTGGCTGGCGGCTGCTGGCTGCTGGCTGCTGGCTGCTGGCTGCTGGCTGCCGGCTCCTGGCTGCTGGCTGGAGGGTGCCGGCGTTTATCAACCCTCTGTCCCTGACAAGCGCGCACGCGAAGGCACGCCGGAGACGCGCGCGGGCTCATACTCCGGGGGCACTCGCGCGCTCGACGTGCCGCGCCCTACGACTCAAACGGCCGACCCCTTTGACTGCTACCGGGACACCAGATATTACTTTTGTACGCGCGATACCGCATCGGTTCCCCGAGACAAAGGATCCGTGGAAATACGAGGTGGCTCAGGGTTTTGCCCGAACGAGAGAACCCTATTCCGCATCCCCTCTCTCTCTCTCTCTCTCTCTCTCTCTCTCTCTCTCTCTCTCTCTCTCTCTCTCTCTCTCTCTCTCCCTTTGCACCTCTGCTCTCTCGATTTTTTTTCTATTAATCCCGCGAGATCCGCGCCCTCGGCAATCCCCTCGTTCCCCACACCCGCCTTTCGATGGGGTTACGCGACGAACCGCGACGGGGATAAAGTTTTAACCTTCCTCCGCGCATCTTCCCCGTGAGAGCGCGAAGAAGCGGCTTTTCTGCGCTTCTTAGCGGTTAGGGGATTAAAGAGCCGAGGGGGAGGATGCTTATCGAGTACAGCGGAGTTTGGAGGGGACGAGGCTCGGATCTCGGTTGCCGTCTTATCGAAGCTTCTTCGCGCGCAGAGGCGAAATTCTAGGCGGTGTCGAGAGGATTTTTGGCGGCGGACAAACGGAAGGTGGGTCAGGAACGCGAAGGTACGGAGAGACGGAGGGCGAGAGATCCGGGGGTGGAAGCACAAGGAGGGCGGCTACGCGAGGTTTTATTCGTCGGACGTTAGGAGAGTTAAACGCGAAGCGCGGAGGGTCGTTTCGATCGTACGAATGTGCCGTGGGTACGGCAGGAGTGCGGAATTCTTCGGAGCTATCCCATTATTTTTTCTTTATCGCGCTCTCGCCGATTCGCGCTTAGACGGCAGGGGGGTTATGAACCGTTTAGCCGAGAAAGTAGGCGGGCGATCGCGCGCGAGGATAGCTCCTTGCGCGAACAACGCGCCGCGCCATAGGGCTTCGACCAGTGATATCGACGTATCAACGTATTTCGTTATCGAAATTGCCTATTGCTTTCCGCGTCGGACGATGCGTCCGTCCTCCCGTGCCGCTTGGCGGTACCTACGGAAGCGGAAGGTTCTCTCGAGGCTCGCTATCCTCGATTATTACCAAGCGTATTTGTCCGCGCGGGGAAAATTGAATTCGCGTCGTATCGGATAGAGGCGACGTTAAAAGGTGACTCGATGTTCGCGCCTCCGAGCGTTTCGACGCTATCTTTGGACGTTCCATCCTAACGAATAAACGTTCACGGCACCGCGCGTCGCACCCTTGAATTCTTGGCATTACGCACGTTTAACGGACGCTCGTAAATTTGCGCATCATCGTTTATGAAAGTCCTCGTATAATTCTCTATGGTTAACGCTCGGAATGTCTTCGTAATTTACGGCCCGCGTTATTCGTATTCTGGTCTGGCTCGCCGAGCACCGGAGAAATCTCGACCTACTTCCGGTTAATAAGTTTATTATTCTACGGATCAAAGGGGGCTCGCTTCGTTGGGCGGAAACCACCGAGAAGAAGGAACGGTCGTTGGGAAGGGAAAGAACGCTAAGGACGAGGGACGTTTAATCGCGCCTGCGAGGCACGAGCGGCAGAGGGAGGAACGAAGGACGAGCGGGGAAGATCTTTGCGCTTGGTCGCGACGCGAGCCTCGGGAGGCACGCGACGCGCGTCCGGAGGTCTTCTTGCTCGCGGCGCGCACGCCGGCTCTCGGCGATAAAATACGACGCGCCACTTTGGGGAGGCGAACGGCATAATTTCCAGGGCGCGCCGCGGAGCTGCCTGTGCCGGGAACTTGGCCTCGGAAACAAAGCGAGCCAAGGGGAGGAGAGGGAGGTGAAACGTGGCCACGGCTCGGAGCGGGAGGAGCGAGGGAAGGAGAGCCGAATGGATATACATAGCTCTGGGGGTAAAAGGCGGGTGTGCGGCGCTAATGCAATTTCTTCTCTCTTCGACCCTCTCGAACCGCGGCCCGTGAAGGCCCTAAAGGCCCTAAAGGCCAATATCTCGGGGAGTCTGTTTCGTCTCACGCGCGAAACGTTCGCTCTTCCCGCCTCTGCCCGCCCCCTCCCGCCTCTTCCCGCCTCTCGATATAACTTACCGATTTTTTGATCGTCCCAACATTCTCCAGGCCACCGGCACACCGGCGGTACGTAACGGCATTTACGTGCCGTTGAAATACATTTCGGAATTAGATGCGGGAACGGACTCGGAAAGTACCGACGCGTCGACTGGCAGCGATACTTTATACGGGCGCGCCGCTGGAATCGATATTCGAGCAAAGATGCGCCTCGGCGGGCCACCGAGTTTGCTCCCTTCGAAAACCACCTCGTTTAACGTGCCGCGATGAATGAGAGCCGCGGCGAACCGGATAGCGGGTACGTCCTTCTTCTCGAACGCTCCCGGCTCGCAATCCTTCGCGGCCGCGCACCCGCGCATCCGCGCTCGAATGGAATCGGCTTTCGACTTTTCCACGTCCGTATCGAGGTCAGACGGAGGGCCTGGGCTCCGCCTAAGCCGCCAAATCTTGGCCTCTCGGACGAAGAGTTCGCCTCTCGCGTGGAAAGGCCGCGGGACCAAAGGCCAATTTATTCCGACTTATTTCGGCGCACGACTAATCCCGATGATTAATTCCATCGTTTGCCCCGCGTCACCCGCACGCGTGCACCGATACGCGCGCAGGTGCGTCCGGAACAGGAGCATAAATACGTGTACGGACATAGCCGCGTTCTCCCTAATTGAAAGCCGAAACGCACGTTCCAGATTTTGGTGATATTAATTAGCTTTCAGAGTTAATCGCGTGCTCCATGGTGTCCTCGGTGTCCATGAGATTCTCGCGTTTCCGCGTACAATTTCGGCGCTAGCACTCGATCAGAGCCGGTCGATGACCCGCCGAGGTTAAATTATCATATTCGAGAATTTGGCCCGTCCGTGAGCCAATGCGATAATGTACCCCGCGATGGCGCGAGAGATACGGCAGTCGAAGGGAATGGGGGGCACGGTCGATCGGTGTCTTGCCGGATCGGGGGAAACCACGGTTCGCCCTTTCCTCTTCCACTTGCCCACCCTCCGGTTCGTCATCGCGATCGCGAGTCGCCGAAAGGTTCTCGCCAACCCTGCGCGGCTCGTCCGCTTAGCGCTACGCCATGGATACGTACTTGCGCGATTCGCCCTGCAGCGCTATTTATTCTCGCATTCGTATCCAGGCTCAAGGGGATTTATGTTGATAACCCGATCGTACGTACCCTTTCGGGCAATATTCGTTTCGCGCAGAGCGGCCGCAATTTGTCCTTTTCACGTTTTCCCCATTATACCAGACCGGGAGACTACAATCCTGCATTAATAGTAATTCCTGGTATTCCAGACGGGCAACGCCTTGTTTGCGCAGCAGGATTGCTCGTCGTTCGTTCGAATCGTCCTTTGAATCGAGCTTATTAACGCGGCACCGATCGAACACCACACGTGCGGCTTTGCCCGCGGAATCAATACGCGAACTTCATTGATGCGTAATTTGAACAGCCGCACGGCCAGGTGCATAATTCGAAAGGCCGTACAAAGGTCAATTGCTCGTTGATAGTGGACACTATCGATCGACGTGACAGCCATTTTCGGTGAGACGAATCGTTCGAATAACTTCCTTAGTACTCGACGGATGTTGCCGGTACGGCGTGGCCTCCTGCCCCGTAAATTTCCTTGGTCAACGCCGAGCTAATTTATCGTTCCGCAATGCATTATGTTACCGTGCCAGGAGAGGGAGTGAGAGAGAGAGAGAGAGAGAGCAGTCAAGGATCCCGGAGCAACTTCCCAGCGAACGTCCTCTGCAGGTGCGACCCTCGCCGAGCGCAAATAGCGCGCGCGATTATACCGTATTCGCAATGGCATCGTGCTCGCCAAATAACGCGGTGCCCGATTTTAATCGTGGATCAGGACGGTTCGCTCGAAATTACCCGAAGGAGGGTGGTGCGCCGTGGGAGGTGGAGCGCCATGAAGAGCGTCGGAGGCGCGAGGGGACACTCAATTTTTTTTTCGCGAGCATCGCGTCCGCGTAGCTGCGATTAATCTGTAAAACAGGTACGAGCCACGCCGCGCGTGTCCAGTGGCAATTTCATCGAGCCACCTCCCTTTGTTTTCCCCGACCAGTTATTTGTTTCCCCGGAACGCTGGCGCGGCGGCAGGCGCGAAGAGAACCGTGCGATAAACATTTATTCAAAAGAGCGGGCCGCGTTGCCGGACGCATTACAGAAGTATGCTCGACGGCCAAATCTGTCCCGCCGCGACCCAGATTTACGAAGATTGGATTTGGGCCGGCAGAAATCGAGGGTTCGCGGAGATGGTGGCGGGCCAACGAGGTTAATTCGACCTACCGGCTACGCGTCGGCCGGAGCGCCGAGATTCTCCGATCGGCTTGAAAATGACGCCATCGGCGTAGAGATCGCTTGGATAATGTGGTATTAATTTAATTGATTTACACATACATTCCGTTGCGTCAGTAGTCCCGCCTCGAGAGGGTACCTCAGCGTAGCGGCACTGGGCTCTACTTTAAACTCAATTCCCTTGAGACTGTCTTTGCTTCGGCACAAAGTCGAATACGATATATCCTTTTGTCCCACGCGCTTAAGAATAGTCGGTCGCCTCCTCCGAGAAAGGACCGCGATAAAAGGCTCGAGCGGGACTGGAACGACTATTCCAAACGCGTCGCGTAGAGAGCCGCAATTTTACGTAAACTAGTCTTCGTAAAACGGTCGGTCGATGAAGACGCGTAGCGAATCATCGGTGATACGCTTCATCGATGCCCTCCCCTTTCTCGCATTTCTAACGGATAAACGCGCGTCTACCACGAATATTCGGCTACGATTTGTTAATACTTGTCCAAAGAACATCCTTATAAATCTTTGTACTATGCGTCGCATACCTGCGATTAACTTCTATCTATTTACAGCGATGCTTAAGCATCGATGCGTTTACCCTGAGACACGGAAAATTCTTAGAATTCTCCCCTACGCTTAGGTTAGGGCTTTATACCTAATTAGCAGAACCTTATGCGCGGCAGGCCTCTTCCTTCGCTCGTGTACTCGGTGCTATTCTCTCGTCTCCCGATCGAATCTGGCGAGGGCCAATCCTCGAGGATCTCCGGCGGCTGTCGCGTCCGGTCGAAACGATCTAGCCCGCGCGACGTCGCGGAGCTTCGATTTCAGAATTGCCAATAACGGCGGAACATCGTCCGCGACGCCGCTTCAGGGTTTACCAACGAACAACATCGACGTACTCTTCCAGTTTCATCCCGAAATCCTTATCACCGAGCTCGCCCTCGCAACCGCTCAGTCCAGCAGGCCCATTTTCTCGTACAGGGGTATTCTGTTTATCATCGTTTTACGATAAATCTCTCCCTTGTACGCGGGGTTGTCGTAGGTCCCATCCTGCTTCATGATCTCGTCGAGATCCTTGACCTCGCTTTTGTCCATCCTGACCAACGGCAGGACCGAGAATGCGGCGATCATGCCGTAGCAGGCGCGCTTCTTCACGTATCCCATCAGCTCGTCCTTGGTCGGGGCCGCGGTCTCGCAGCCCAATCGCTTCATGGTGCTGGAGAGCGTTCGCAAATATTCCTCGAGCAGCGTGTCCTTGTTCTTCTCCAGCACTTCCTCCGTTGGGCTCGTACTGAGGAAGTAGAGAAGGTCCATCGCCGGAGAGGTATAGACGCACATTTGGAAATCCACCTGCAAACTCGGCCGAGTTATACCACCGATCCGGCAGGCAGGCGGCCGATCGAATTGGAAATCGAATCGAGACGCCCGGCGAAAGAAGTGGTGGTCGCGGTTTAGGAAGTCACGTAGGTGCGCACCGACACCGATGCTCGCGCGACGCGGTGGGCCTTGGGGCTCGGAGCTCGGGGAGGCTGGATGTACCTCGACGCGATCGAGTCGGATTTATTGCATTATTCATAATGCACCGCAATCGCGGAGGTTCGCTCGCTGCCTCTTTGTCCTGGTGGAGATGGTCGCGCGACGTGGTATCACGGTCGCGACCGACCGAGGGAGAAGTAGCGAGGCGCGTTTGGGAGGAATCGTTGGCGCGGGACGAGGCCAGAGGCAGAGGCAGAGGCGGGGCTCGCCTCTCGATCGGCGGCCCACGCTCCGGTAAGTAGCCGAGCTATACTCACAAAAATATGGTCGATCGGCTTGCCCTCGTCGTTGTAGCGGAACAGCATGTTGTTAACCCAAAAGTCGCCGTGGTTGATCACGTTGAACTCCTCCTCGTGCAGCTTGCACGACTCTATGCCCTTCGAGTATATGTGGTCGGCAAACCTCTCTACCTTCTCGGCATACCTGGAAATGCGACTCGCGATCGTGAGGATCGAGCTCCCTCGCCATGGACGGTCGTCCGTTACTTAAGGTCCGATCGAAAATTACCTTGGCCCCAATTCCGGCCAGGTGGCGACCTCTGCCGCGAGAGCCTTGGTTCCGGCAGAGAAGAACCCCCCCAGGTCGGGCGGATTTTCTTCGCTGAACATTCCTTTCCGATAGAGCCCCTTTTGCTTGGGTTCCTGCAAGGACGCACGAAGATAATTCCCGAGTTTCTCGGCGACGGACGAGCGCCGAAAGACGGGGATCGGCCAGGGGCTGACCGGGACGTATTCTCGTACTTTGTTCGCAAACTGGCTGCCTCGGGGACACGTGCGGCGATAAAGGACAATAAAGGATGATGAAGGATATCGAAGTTTGGTTATGCCCTACTAGGCATTCCTCTTGGATTCTCCTTCAAAGTTCCATTTGCGTGGAAAAAAAAACCGTCGTGGTTCGCGGTGACTAGGCCGCGCGTATTATTATGGTAGACGCACACACGGACGCACACACGGGCATCCGCCGTGTAAGGCTGCGGAGAGGCGATATAGCGGCGACTCGTCGAATCGAATTCTCATTTCCATAGGGATCGTGCCTGGACGGTTGGGAGCTTTCGACTGCGAGGATATAAAATGACGCGCAGGTAAATAGGATAGCGGTAGGGGTGGCTCGGGTGCGCGATGATCGGGACCCGATCAGCGGTTTGCGCAAAGGAGGGCCGATGGGGAAAAGTGATGGGGTAGGAGAGTCCTTACCTTCTCGCACACGGCGACGGTGCTCGCATGGAAGACGGCTAGTCCTCGAATAGCGAGTAAACAATGTGCCAGATCTAGACCCGCCTGACGGTCGGCCATACGGTATCCGAGAGGAGCGAGGTCCTCTATTACCAGAAGCGTCGGATTTTCCTTCTGAACGTACAACGCCTGCCCGTTCAGGCGATGTCCGGATCCGAGCATGTCGTTCATCTTCTTCAAGGTATTCGTCATCATGGACATCTCCGTATCGAAAATGCGGGACTGCATGATCTTTCGAAACGTTCAGAGAAAGTACCGTAAGCTCAGCGCAGGCATATCGTGCTTATAGTGCTTTAATTTCGTGCATGGCCGATCTAACTTACATACCTGAAATACCTATCCTAATTTATTATCTACCGTGGCTCGTGGTCTTAAGCTACAAAAACCGTATTAAGAGTGTGGCGTGTCGTGCGCGAAGCGGTGGGAGCAAAGGGGAGGACGTACCAGTTCCTTCCGCATGCCCTCGATGGTAGGCGCGATCTTGACTATGATGGACCTCTTTTCCGTGATCCTTCTGTCCCCTTGCTTCCGCGAGAATTCGACAAACACCCGGACCATGTCGCTCGTGTAGTTGTCACCCTTGTTAGTGGCCGGTTTCGTGAATATATCGATCACTTGGATCGAGTTGTCGCCCTCCGACCGGCGCAGGATTCCCTCCGTGAAATCTAGGTTCAGCCATGACGGCGTCCCTAGGGCCATTTCTGAAATTGGAATTGGAATTGGAGAATTTCCCCGACAAATCATTGTTCTTCCCGGCGTGTCGGGAAACGCGGAAACGATTCTTTACCGTAACTTATTGTTCGCGGTGAGATTTATCGCGCTTCCTTTCCTTTCTTCCTTACCTCCCTGCGCCTTTGCCTTTGCCTTTGCCTTTGCCTTTACCTTTGCCTTTGCCACCGCCTTTGCCACCGCCTTTGCCTTTGCCTTCTCCCTCGACTTTACGATTCGCGAGGCGCCTTCTCGCTCTCGCTCCCGCACTCGAGATCGTTCTTTCAATTAGGGACCTAATGGAACCAGCCTTATTCTTTTTCAGGCCGTTCCCTCGAGAGTCGGTACGCGCCAGGCATGCCTGCCGCCCGCTCCGCGCCAGGTTCGAACGTGATCGACGAGACGCGCTTGCTCGCGGAGATTTACGCCCTAACCGGTTCGAACCGAATCGAACCGATCCGGAAAAAGGGACCAGTCAACGTGCTTCGACGAACCGAGATTCGCGAAAAATCAATCCGCGAGTCGTTTCTGGCAAACAACTGAATCAACATTGGACCTTTCGAAATCTGGGAAACTAATCGGTCGGAACGTCTCGCTCCGCGAGCCGATCATCCCGCGAGGTGCGGTTGGCGCCCCACCACCATTCGCCCGCGGCATCGGCTTCGATTTCTCGAGTCGGGCCTGCCGTCGATTACGGCGACGCCGATGCGAGAATAGGCGCGATTTACCAATTAACCGGGCGTGAGAATTACGTAGGTCAAGCGCGTCGCGTTGATCGGTCGCTTGAAAACCACTCGTTCGAAAGCGATCGTAAATAGCGGGTATTTCGCTATCGAGGTCGGCGGACGTTTTTCCAGAGTTCAACGCGCGCTAATTCGTGCGCTTCGCGTTACGACTGCCCGCCTTCGAACAACGCGTCGCCAAAGTCACGAGTATAATGAGTTTGTCGGCGGGCGAGTCGCGAGCAACTCGTAAATCATCTGGATATCGACGATCGAGCTCCGCCCTTACAGATTGGCCGACGTTGCGAATACTCGGAGCCTTGCGTGCCCATTGGGAATACTTGCGATGCAGCCACCCGCAGCGTTTGCGACGTACGAGCTTTCGAACTCTGGGTAATTGGAACCGCGATCGGAAGATGGATTAGATATTTCTGTCCGATAAAACGAGTGCGGATAAGAGGATGAGGACAAAGCGCATCGCTTATCGCCGATCGAGCTAAACGGTATCTTGTCCTTGCGACTCGAGCATCTCGCCGATTTTTCGATCCGTTTTCAGCGATGCGCGAGAATGCAAACCTCGTGCGTTATCGCGCGCAATAGCGTACAAGGTCCGCGTACATAGTTGCGTCGATCTTGAACTTACCGATAGAGTAGTTCTTTTTCCTCCATGGACCGTTATATTTACGAGACGAGCTCGTCACGAATATCCCTTACCGTCTCGCGTAGGAAAATGGCATTTCCCTGCGTACGCTCGTTGCTCGAACTCGCAACTTTGCGATGATCCGTGCGCGTAAAGCGTTGGCGTCGCGGATGGGCCATTCTGAACGGTCGAGCAGAGCCTCGGTCGTATCTCTTTATCGGCGAAAAGGGGTAGAGAGGTTTGTTTTCGTGGCGAGTAAATCGGAAGAGTCGGCGCGCGAGGCTCGGCTGGCGCGCGATATCGTTAGTTCTCCATTGGGTGCGCGTTAAACGTGGGAGAGGAGCTCGCAGGGAAGAGCAAGGGACGTCCTCGTCGACACTGACCTGCAAATCGTTCGTGCCTTCTGGTACGGCGTCCAGCCAAACGTTCACTTCACTGTCCGCCGACGGGTGTCTAATGCGGAGTGATGCACGCGGAATAGATGTGTCACGTCTTATACTACCGTCCATACATTATTTATACTCCCGCGAGAAGTCCCCCAGATCACGGATTCCCGCGCGGTACTGTAGCGCGTAGCTCACAGATAACAACCCATCAGAACACGGCAGTTAACGATTTGCTGGCTCACTGTTGTCATATACGGACTTCCTGATTCATCGCGAGTCCGCCCGGCACGTCCCCTCCACCGGCACGGACGTGCCGGCACTCCGAGCAAAATAGTGTAGAAATAAGTACACAACGGACAGATATTTGATGACGATAATTCAAATATGACCCCGAAGAATTTGTGTGATTAGAGTGGCACGTGTACCGCGAGAGAAGATGCCCGTCTCCTTTTCGTACGCGCGTCCATCTTTCCCTCTGCCCTCGCTTTTTCGGCCGATTCAGGACCGATTCAGGACGGATTCACGACCAACTCACCTATCCTTCTACCCTTACATCGTTCCTCCCCCTCTGTGCGAATCCTCGAAAATTTAAGCGCCTCGCTCTCCCCTTCTCGCGCGCATACGTACGCCACTTTGGGGCAGTCTCTTCGACGGACCCTTTGGCGCTATAATTTTGGGGTAGAAAACGAAGAAAAAGGGGCGATCCTCCGAACGATCCCAACTCGTGACAATGCGTTTGAACGTCCACGCCAAATTCATAGGCATCGCGGGTACGAACGATCCGCATTCGGGTATGCGCTTGGAAAAAAGATCGCCTTGAATTAAAATGGGATTTAACGACGTAACCCACGATGAGTTTCATCGTACACCTTTCCCGTCCGTCGAAACGGACGAATAATTTGCATTAACCGTCAATTACACGCCGTGCAAACGGAATTATTCGACGATTCGTCGAATTTACGCGAAATTCATCGCTACACTGGAAATTCGTTTTACGCGCAAAGTCGTGCGATGCACGCTGAAACGCGTATCCCGCGTAATCGAAGACAGAGAAGTCATTCACGAGCCGAGTTATCGTCGTTCGTGCTCTTGGATTTACGGTGTTTGTTCTCGTTGCCGGACCAATTCAATGTCCGTATTATTCTCACCGTAAGAAGCGTCTTTCAATCGACGCTAATTTAATATCATCATCCCGGGGTCTCCGTCCTTATCTGGTCTTTCGATAAAAGCTGCGCCGATATACGGATATATGCAAAAGAGCGAAGGAAGATCGAGAGAAGTAACGAAGACTTCCGACGCGCTGGACGATGGGGTATCCTTTCGGCCGGTAATTTGGTTACATCGCGATGGAGCTAATTGTCTCGGTCACGGCAAAGGAGAGCGCGTATGACTTGCAGCCGTGACAATCATCGGCACGCGAGTGAGAAACGTCGAAACGTTCCCGCACGTTACGATAATGGGTACGTGCCGGCCCGGAGAAGGCTTTACGTAATCCAGAGTTCTCCGTGCCGCGCGTATTCCGGCAGGTTGGGGGAAGTCGATCGCGTCGTCGTTACGAAATATCGCAAAAAGTACGTAACACGGGAGGCACGTCCGAATGCTCGCTCGAGTCATCGTCGTTCCTCGACGATGCTCGCAAACCGGCCAAATTACGTAACGCCGAGGCGTTAGACCGACACACTCCTTGAACCCGGATCTTGGCGGCAAGTGCGCTAAGTGGAGATAACCCAGGCCAGCGGCGTGCAGCCATCGCGAGGAGTCCAATGTCAAGTGTACGGAATGGTGCACCGACCGATTACCGGCGAGCAGGATACGCGTGCCTTCGCGACATCCTTCGTCGGATCTAGCCGCACCTGGGATCGTCCTGGAGCTGGCCGGGGAACAGCCGACGGAGGTCGGCGTTGGGCGACGTCGGGCGACGAGAGGAAGGCGCGCGGGGAGAGCCGGAGAAGGATTCGGGCACGAGGCGAATTTGGTGCATCGCGAGGTGCGGTGCGTGGGAGGCCGCCTGTTACAGCGGCAATTATATAATCTAGGGTCTTAATTCATCGGGATTTGAGGCCGATCTTATCGGACGGTAGATGGCCGATAGCGCGATAGCCGATAACGCTCTGCGCGAGATACGCGCTCGAGGTTTACCGGTCTATTTGAATAGCTGCTAGAAGGCGAAATCATTGAGCGGCATCGCATAAATCATCGACCGGATCCCTTTTCATTAGCGCCGAGCGAGTAAGCGCAACCGATAAGTCCCTGCTCGGTGGCAGGGGGTAAGGTACGCTCTTTGGAAATATCGCCGGGAGTAAATAATTCGTTCGGTCGTAAATTATCGATTTGCCAGGACGGTAGACAAATTCGCAGTACGTGCCCGGCCAAGTCGCTCCGGCGGGCAGCGTCATTTTAGTTTCACTCGCTTTAATCGGTTTTAAAGGAAAACCGATAAGGGCGACGCCAAATGTATTCGATTGACCCGAATCGTTAGCGAGCGCGTGACCAAAATTATATACTCCCGCGCGATTCTCGAATCTCGGCACGTACCCTTCGCGATTCGGCCGATTTATTTATATGAGCCGATTAAACAGAACCGTCCGTACACCGGCACTTTTCAATTACATTATTCGCCGATCAGTTGGCGCCCACCGCGCCGCTCGGCAGACCTCTCCGAAATTCCAATGGCGCGCGGAAATTCCGACGTTAGGAGCGAATCCGTACGTCTCCGCGAGGCTCGAAAATCGCATCGGCCTCATGCGCGCGGCAGTCGGCGTATTCGAGGTGCGGATTTCGGAAGGCGCAGATGGAGCGCGCGCGTTCAGAGCAGCGCCGAGCCCCGGGGGTCGACCGGGCGCTCGGCTTCCGGCCAAATATCCGGCCGAGCTTCGAAAGAATCGAAAGAAGGCCGTTCGAAGCGCGTGCTCCGGAAAGCGCAGCGCCTCTCGGTCAGTCTCGCCTCCGTACGAGCGAGGCGCCAGCTTTCCGCGCGTTTCGCGCTTCCTTCGATCGCCATCGATATCCCCGAATCGACCGCGACCAAACTTTTGGAAACAGGCGCGCCTACCTTCCTCTCGTTCTCGCGCCTTACGCGAGCCGCTCTCCGCTTTCAAGTTCGTTGACCCGATACTTATCGATACGCCTCTCAGATACGACGTTTGGCAAAACGTACGGTACGCGCGGCGGCCCACACGCGTTCACGGAAGACGAGTATCGGCCGACTCGAAATAAAATCGACAGATACGATAAAGCGGATAATTCGGCGCTACGCGCGTGCGAGCGGCCGACTCGAGGGCCGAAGGAAACCGGATCGATACCATCGGCCTTGTCGTCGAAACACGTTCCGCGGCGGACGCGCGGAAACGCAACGTCGGGCCGAGAGGCGCGACGCGGATCGCATCGACGATCCGTCCAGGCTGCAACGCTCGTTACGTAATCGAGTAAGCGCTCCTTTTGCCGCATCATCCTCGCCGTTTGCACCCTTCGTTCACCTTGAGCTTGGATCAACGCCGAGCAGAATTCTTGATTGCCCGTTGCCGATTGGCGTGCGCGATTCGACTCGATTTTTCCCCGCCGAAGGTTAACCGTCTGACACGCGCTCCGCGACCACGCGCCTACACGCTTCGCGACCGAGACGACGCGCTTCGAAACACCTTTGACCGCAACCACTCGTGCTAAATTTTCCCGCCTAACGAGCGGAATTGCGCGAAGCGTCTCCCCCCCCCCCCCCCACCTCTGTCTCTCACTCCCTCTCTCTCTCTCTCTCTCTCTCCTGCTTCCACGGCGGCTACTGCGCGAAGGATCTTCGAGAGCGAGCCAGAGTCAACGGGTCAGAGGCACCGAATTTCTTTCGAAATTCCAAGGACCGTCTCGTCTACCGAGCTTTCGTCGAACCATAGTCTCGGCATTAAAATCCCTGAGACCGAGCGTAACTCGTTTGTCGAGTTCGAGCATAACTCGTCTCCTACCCGGAAGTCGTCGAGTGTTCGGGACGATCGTTATTGCAAAGCATGATTTAAATAACGAGGAGGGAAATCGCTGGACAAACTGCGATCTATTATTCGTCGTTGGACTGCGTGCTAATCGACGATATCCCTTAATCAACGGCGCAACGCGCTACCGTCCGTTGAATATCTTTAAATCGGTTACCCGACTCGTTCGAACGGTCGTGAAATTTTCGAAGAATACGAGGAAATTAATGCGCGCGCGGTTATTAATGAAACGCAATATCTCTGATTGGATCAACCGATTTGGCGATGGACACTTTATCGCGTGGCTCCGCTCCAAATTGTTGCATTAGCTCGGCCGATAGGGAAAGGGAGACGGGGGGAGAGAGAGAGAGAGAGAGAGAGAGAGACAGAGAGTCCAGTGTCACAATTTGTAGCCACACAATTTAATACGATCTGCCGTAAATTATCGGGGCCATTGCGCAATGAAAAATTGTATCGTCGCCACGCGTGGGTGTACGATCGGCCCAAATTATCGATATCGTCTGGCGTTCCCCGATTTACGTCTCGAGCCCTCGCGGCGCGTGATGCAATATCCAAATACTCGGCAAGATTCTATCGGGAGCGTTCCAGATAAAGAAGCCGATCGACGCGAGTCCAACGGGGGAACTCCGGGAATCGGTCGAAAAGAAGGCAAGGCCGCCTTTGGCCGCGATCGCCGAGATACGCGTCGGCCAAACTGCCTATCGGATCCATCCTCTCGTTTATCGCTCCTATTTATAGTTCCCGAGCCCGTCTCGGACCGGGGTGTGAATTTGCTGCCGGTCGCGAGCATATCGTGCGAGATACGAGAGAGTTGGGGCGATAAAGTTGACGCCGCGAGACGAGGCCCGGCACGTTTCGAGGTTCGAGCGACGACGCGAGTTCCAGGAAGCCGTCGCGAAATACGAGCGATCGCAATTGCACTCAAGGTGAATGCGGTCGTTACCGCATCGCGCGCTATTCGGCCGAGCTCATCCTCGGGATATGCCCCTTCCCTTTCCCAGCCCTACCGGCCCTTACCGCCGTACAACGTCTTTTCCTCCAACTTCCCCCCGCCATTCGCTTCCCTCGTTCAAGGGACAATTGCACGGCAAAAGAAGCGCGAGAGAAGGGTCGAAAGGCGTTCGGCCGCTATTCAGCTCGAGGAGCCACTCGGCCGACCCCGGAGCGTTACGCCGATCTCCAAGCTGCGAGCCCGTCTCGCTTTCGAACCGATCTCGAATCGCGCCGAACCGCGGAGAGAAGCGTCGAAGGGAGATGAGTCGAAATGCCGAGAGATAGGTCGAAAGAATGGAGGAATTCGCTCGTCGTTCGGCGAAACTCGAGAGAAAAGAGCGATAGGTTCGCGGACGATTCGACGCGGCCCTATTCGTTATGCCAGAGGAGCGTGGTGCACGGAGAGCGAGCTCTTACTTTATCGAAGAAAGCGCGGCGGTCGAAATTTTACGAGCGGCGTTACGGTGCCTTGAATATTTTCCAAATGGTCCTTGCTGCGCGAGCTGGTGGCTCCTTTACGGTGCTTTATTTAAAGGGGCCGCCTCCCGTCGTTATCGTCGCTGCACCCTCCTTGGAGAAGTTAATCCAATCAGCCCTACCGCCTCTGCAGTATTTCCAGGCGGTGCCACTGCGAGAGAGCGGGGGAGGGGCGACTCGTTTTCGGAGCTAGTCAATTTTGCGTGGAAGTCCGCAATCTTCCTTATCGAAAAATATATCTGGCCCGAATAATCGGCGGCGGGTTACGTCTCTATCGCGAATCTTACACCTACCCGAGCAGAATGCAGCCGGGATGGCCGCGATAAGGCGCCGATGGCAATGGCGATGACGTCACCTTGATCCGCCAATTTACGTAATGCCATTCTCGCTATCCTCGCCGATCGGAGGAAGGCTTCGCCGATATCGCCAAGGAGTCGAAACCGAGCTCGACGGTGGTCGACGGTGTTCGACCTCGTCGCGCGATCGCCGCCCCACCCGAGGAAGGATTCTCAAAGACGGATAAAACTCTCCGACGAGTTTACGATCGTCCGTTCCGTCCGGCCCGTTTTCGATCGTGGCCGCGTGTATTTGCCGAGCAAAGAAATGCGGCAGAGTCGAAGAATTGGAGCGTAGTGCGCGGGCAGCCGCCTGGGCGACCCTGGGCGGCCCTGGGCGGATTTGTGCAGATTTGGAGAAGCGGGAGGTCCGCGCGCCGGCACGTCGATCGCCGAGAGGTCTTGGCTCGACGAGCACTCGACGGTTTTAAGAGCTTCGCGAAATCGTGTTTGTAATGACTCTCCTGGGAGCGAAGTGGCCACGGGATGGTGTGGGTGGTCTCCGGGCCCATCCCGGTTATTGGAAGGCGATAACGCAGCGGTGCTCATCCAATTATTATCAATGAACGTCGAGCGTAAGGGCCGTTCGTATCGGCTGAGCAATTTTTACGGGCCGGCGGAAACGATCGTTAGGTTCCAGATAATCGTTCGACCAGTCGCGATCGATTTCTCATTCGCGATACGCCAAGGAAAATTTCCGTAACGACATCGCTTAATAGCGCGGTGGGAACGATCGACGAGAGCGCCGATATTTTTTCATTTCGCCGACTTCCCTGAATTACGCTTCTGCCGCGATCAAAATCGCGCCGGGCGTTTATCGGGCAGAAGCGAATCGGTCGACGATCCTGAGATACGCACGATACCGATCGTGGCTCATCGAGATTGGCCGGAGAAAAATCAAGCCGGCCTTTCTGTGGGATTTCTTTAAAAATCCGCGCTTCTTCGCGCGCTTTAATCGGAAAGATGACTCGCGAGCTAGATCGTCCATTACGAGGACGTTTGATTTTCCGCTCGTCATCGTTTTCACCTTCCATCCATTTCTTTTCTCGAAATTTATCCGATTCTTCTCCGATAAAGTGGCCGATCTTTTTTCCGACATTCGCGATTAAACGCAAGGTACGACGATGCGATCCTTTCGTAAACGACGGAGATTATTAGAGCGGAGCTACGGAAAGGGGCTCGATGGTTATCGGGCGAAGGGCCGAATCGCGCTTCCGCCCCGAAGGACCAAATTCTTAGAGCCGATTCCGGAAGCGGTACCGTTCCCCGCTCGAGCTCGATCTCAAATTAGAGAGGTTTTTACTCGGCGCGCCGTTCACTGCCGATAATTCTCGGCCGTCGCCTCGGCCCTACGATAATGGTCGTTGAAACGGGTAAGATATGGTTCGGAGCGAGGCGAATCGTAAAAGGCTACGGCCAGCATCGGCCGATGGCGATTAATACCTCCATTCGGCGCTACCGACGTACCGCTTACCCGCCAACCGGCCCAGATCTATCTGCCCCTCAAATTACTCCGCGGGTCGTCTCTCGCTTCCTGCCATCCAATTTTCCACCTCGACGTAGCGTCGAGCAAGGTAACGTCGACTCGCTCGACGAGGTTTGCCCTCCGCGACGCTTCCGCACCGGCACACCCTGCGAGTCGCCGTTCGCAAAGGTGACGCGTCATCTCGGAAATATCCCGCGCTTCGAGAAACGTTCTTACTCGGCGTGCGGCCACGTCAGTCTTCGTTCCATCGAGCACGCCGATCGTATGGGATCCGGCAAAGATCCGGAAGAGAGAAAGAGGAAAAAGGACGGAGCTCGGTCCGCTTATCGATAGTCGCGCGAGCCGAGTTTCGTCATCGTGCGGCCCGAATGCGGCCGTGGGCCGGCATTCGTCGGCGGAAATGCTCCTGGAAATGCTCCTGGAAATGGAAGGGGCTAAAGAGCTCTCAGGTTGACGGTAAGTTTCAAAGTTTCGGCCAGCCGGGACGTAAAGTTCTCGAGGGTGGTAGGAAGTGCGCGGCGATACCCCCCGCGGAAACAATGAAATGCGGCGTACCTAAACCCCCCGTGAAGCGGGCCTGCTTGGGCCCAGCGTCGCCTTCCTCCCGCGCGGCCTCTCGAACGCCCGGCCCGCAACCCCCTGGCGCCGCCGCCTTCCCACTTTCCGGAGCTTTCATTTAGGAAAACAATCGTGAAAGCGGCGCTGGTCCTAAAAGAGCGGAGCGCGGCACGTCGCTCGAAGAGGGAGACGCGCCGCTCTTGATGCTACGCTGGTACGAGCCGCCGTTTGAAGAATCCTCTCCATTGTCGAGGCTGTCTCGTATTCGTCTTTTCGTTCTCGAAGCGGCGAGAACGCGGACTCATTGTTCGGGAATCGTGGCCAGCGGGTTCGAATAGCCCTCGGTGGAGCGAAACCGTCGCGAAGAAAGACATTCGCGTTTCCTGCGAATTCGGACAACTCGAGGTGTTCGCGGCTTCGAAAAGGAAAGCCCGGACGCTCGAGCTGGGCTCTCCGAGGGTGGCCTTTGGCCACGAATGGACGATGGACCGGAGGATACGACGGAAGAGCTCTCCGCGACTCGATGGCCTCGATGCGCCCAGCGTAAAGGCGATCGGCTCGTGAGTTTGGTGTCGCGAGTTCGACAGAGGCCGGGTTGCGCGTGCTTTTCAGATTCGCGCGATTACTCGATGACTCATCGAAAGCGTCCGGATCGATTTGCGCGGACAGTACCGATGGTGCACCGCGAGCCAAGGTTCGCTCGCCCGATTCCTTCGACGATCACGGCCACGGATTTCGCTTAAAACGGCGCCGAATCACTCATCGCGTACCTTACCTACGTATTTTACGACTTATCGCGGTCTCCTTTGTCTTCGCGTCGAAACGTCCAACGAGGAAAGGTCGACGCTTGAGCCGAATGATTCGCACCTCGGCGATTTCCCGGCCAAAGTCCATCCGAAATGGCGACTCACGATCGGAGAAGATGGAGGAGCTCTTCTCGCGGATAGAATCGTGACATCCAAATATTAATAGAGGATCCAGGATTTAAGGATGAAGAATGTTGTAGGTATTGCCGGCAAACGTGTTTCCGTACGTTGATCCTTCCGTGGAAGAAGCTTAAACGCTTACGTCACGATTCGAGAAATCCCATCCCGGGCTTCCGCGAGCCGTCCTTTACGTCGGAAGGCGGCTGTTTGTTCCTCGTCCTCCCTCGTTCCTTATCATCGCTCCTATCTCTTACGCAAAGCGAGATTCGAGTTCGATGGGATCCTATCGCGCTTCCAATTCCTTAATTTCCCGTACTCACGTCTCGCCTCGCCGCGTCGTCCCTCGATACTTTGGAAGAAAATCGTTTAACGGGTTTCGACTTATTCGAGGGAATATCGCCGAGGCCGGAGCACGACGCTCCGCGGCCGAGGAAAAACATAAAACGCTCCGTCATTTCCACCGACGTAGACGGAGGAGCGCGTGGTCGAGGAAAAATATTAATCTAGTATTCGATTATAGGAATCGGCTTTCTCGTCCGCAGCGCCAATGCCCAAGACTTGCTCGTCGGAGAATTCCTCGATACGTCTGTGGTTGGGCGCGTCAAAGCGTGCGACGAGCTAAACGAGTTCCGCAGTTAGGGGGAAATGCCGTAAATTCGTGGATACCGGCGTAGCATTGACCAGCGCTTCGGTAGGTAGGACGGGATATAATCGAGCCAAGCCGTACCGAAGATGACGCCAGAATATCCCCACTCGCCCTTCGCTCCCCCGTCCATCCCCGAATTTCGCGAGATTATCCAAGATACCTATGATTAATACTCGGCCCGAGGCTGGCGTCCGCTTTCGTTTGGCCCCGCTATCGATTCCGCCATCCCGCCATCCCGCCATCCCGCCATCCAGCCATCCAGCCATCCAGCCATCCAGCCATCCAGCCATCCTGCCAAGTCCGGGGCTCTATCCACTCGAGCGCTCCGAGCTCTCGCCTACCTCCCCCGCGATAACAACGCGGCTCCGCCGGCTCTTCTCCGTCGCCTCGAGCCGAGGAAACCTCCTTTGTTGCCGCTACCGCAGGTCCGGCGCATCGATACTGCCCTACACCAAGGAGGGTGCATCGCGGCTCTGGCCGATCGCGATCCTTCGAGACGCGCCCTTAATACCGATCGAGCATCCGTCGCTGGCTACGAGGCTGCTATCCAGATTTCGACCGGTCGAGGATGCATCGAAGACGAGCGGCGGCGCCCTTCGCTCTCGTTGCTCGCTTCGATCCCTCGCGGTTGGAGCGCTCGCTCGACGGGGCAAACGTCGGGGCCGATGGAAACACACCGGTCGGGGGTAAAGCGAAGCCGGGGTTAATTAATTTCGGCAGGACATCCGCGGCGCGGTAGTCGACAACGGCGACGTCCGCGACGCGGAAGCGGCGAATAGTTAGCAGGGAGGCGGCCACGTCAAATTGGCTCGGGGCCGCAACCACCTCGGCGAATGCCGCAATGGCACGCATCGCGTTATAGCCCTGGGGAGGCCGAGCTGCCATTTCGCTACGTTATGCCCGCGGCTTTACGACCCACTCCCCGTCGCGACACCCTCCTCTCGCTTTGGCGCACACGCCATCCTCCTCGGATGTCCTCGTCCGGACTTGAACTCGATCCTCCACCCGAACGACGATCGTAAACGCGCCCCTCTGGCCCGGACGCGACACTTTTTAACCCCTCGGCGATCGCAATTTCCGCGGGGCTTCGCGACACGCGATTCGCCGCGTCGCTTCGAAACGTTCCGCAGAACCGATTATTTTGCCGCTCTCTCCTCCCCTCGACTTTGCTCTCCGACGCGCCTACCGACCGAGATTCTGCGCGTCGCTCTCGAGCGTTTGCTCTGCGCTCGCGCGGACGAACCTTGGCTCGAGCTCGCCTCGCGAAACGATTTTATTGCGACTCGGTATCAAAACCGTCCGCCAAGGCCCCGATACGATCAACGTTTCCGCGTTTCGTCGCGATAAACGCGCGAGGAAAGTTACGAGAGGGAGCTTGGCTCGAAAGCGACGCTCTTAAAAAATCGGAAATGTCGTCAATGCGAATCAATATTTGTTCCGCAGCTCCGAGACGTTTGCCTCTCTCGAGCCTCTCACCCAGCGTCGACCGCGACTATCTTCTTCCGCATCGAGATACGGGCCGCGAGGACGTTTGCGAGTTTTAGAAAACCGTCGCGCGGCAGTGTGCGGCTGGAAAGAGCCGCTAGAACCGCGTGGCTTGACTCTTGCGGCTGAGAAACGCCGTAGGAGCATTCGTCCGACGGCCGCGGGTGTCTCTATGCTCGCGACGCCTGTCTCGCCGGGCGATTCGCAGCCGTCGCCGAGCCGACCGACGAACCTTTTCTCGCCTTTTCTCAGCGAGAAGCGAGAGGTAACTCGCTCCCTCCACCCTGTATTGCGAGGAGCGTGGATTTTCAACCCCGCCACTCGAAAGCGCTACTTCCAGAATTTCCCGGATCTTTTTCGGAGGCCTCGTACGCGACGAACGATTCCCCGCGGACGCGTCAAAGTACCTACCCCTCGATCGATTCTTCGTGGCACGAGCTCGCGCCAAAATTTCCCGAGAGCCCGGCCGCGACCCGCGAGCCGCATAATTGGCTTCGTTAATTCAAATCCGAAGAGGTGCCAAAGAGACGCGAAAACCCTTTCAGCCCGCTCGTCCATCGCGAACGTTATAGGCCCAGGTTTTATGCAAATGTAGGCGCGTAAGGGGTAATGGCCCCGCCAAGTGGTCCATTACCTCGTTTTGCCCGTTTGAATAAATATAATCCCCAAACAATTAGGTCCATTAATATTCAGTAGGAATAAGCAAAACGATATCCGGCCGAGGAAAGGTGCTGGCGCGCTATTGTTTCTTAAGCGCCACTATCGGTCACTTGCGCGGGGAGAATGATCCTCGGTGGTGACGCGCCAGGCTACGAACAAGGACACGTTTCTCGAACAAACTTCAGCGAGGGCTTGATCGCCGGGCAGGAGGCACGGCCGAGGCGTAAGAGGAGCCGGGGGTTGCGGGGAGAACGAGGGTCGTGGTGGCGCGACCTACGCGGAAGTCCGAGTCAAAAAGGGTCTCGAACGAAACGATGGCTTCCGCGAATAGTTGCCGACGAACGGCCTTATTACACGCTCGCGTACGCATAACGCGTAACGTCGGTTCTGGGTAACGAACGGTACCTCTCTCGCACCTCTTACGAAAAGTCGTAACGTCCGGGAGGGAAACGACTCGTCGTAACGCCAGGTTTGCCAAACGCCACGAACTGACCGATAAACTATCGATTTGGCGACAACTTCCACGGATCGATACACCCACTTTTTGCGTCCAACGTCCAACGCGAGCGTCACGATCCGAAATTCTTCTTTACGTCGTATTTTCCGGGTACTTTTTCCGGGATCGGTCATCCACGCGAGCGAAACGAAGAGCGGGACTTTGTCCGTCGTGCGAAGATCGAAAATCCGCGCCGCGCTTTGCGTTCTCTCTACCGAGAGACGAAGAAATCCGAGAAATGTCGTGTGGAGCATGGCAAAACGCAACACTCCTCCGTAATCCCGTCGGTCCTCTTAAGCGGGGATAAAAGGAGAGAGGGTACGGGTCTTGTTTTGGCGAGCGCGCAACCACCGATCACTTTTGTCTCCCCTCTTCAACGGTACCGAGAAACGACGACGAGGACGATTTACGGCCCTCCGATATCCACCGCTCTCGAAGGAACCGCGATAAGTCCGGAGCTCCTTATTTACGAGACGAAAAAATCCCGGGGGGTCTCGGCGCGTCGTGGATAATTTCTTATTTATCCGCCGGGTTGCGTGGTTCGGCAGTTCGGCGATTCGGGCGCTTCCCGCCTCTTCTCGGAGGACCTCGATCGCGAGACGCGTCGCTTTCCGGTCTTTGAATCACGGTTATTGGTCTCCTCCCACGGAGGGAGCCAGCCCGATCGCTTCCGGTTGTCGTGCCAAGGAGATTTCCATCGGGAAAAGGAGCGGCGCGGCTCGCGGAGCCCTTTGGCTCTTCGGTTCGCGGGAGAGCGCGGCCGGGATGAGCGGGTAAAGAGGGTGGCTCGGAGAGGGCGTAGAGCGAGAAAGAAGGGGACGGGGGAGGCGGACGAAGGGCGGGATGGTATTCATCCAAAGACGCTTACGCTTCGGCTAGCCGCGCCGAGAAGAGGGCCGGCTGCCGCCCATAGACCGCCCTTCTCTTTCGGCCGCCTTTCAAAGAGAGGCCCCGCTTGGAATTAGTCGGCGCTCGGCGTAAAAATGCGCAGCTGTTTCGGCTCGCCTAAAGGCTTAACCTCGCGTGCGGTAATCCGCGGCGGGCCGACGGACCGACAGCCCCGCGAAAGGGATGGAAAAGTCCACCGAAGCGACCGACTTTGAGGCCGTCGCGCTCCTCTTCCGCCTTCCTCCGCGCGCATTCGCGCCCTCCCGCGAACTCCACTGAGAGTGGACGGGGAGGAATCGATGGAAGCGTCATCGACGGTCGACGAATTTCGAGGCGAGTCCTTGCGGGCGAAAGCAAAAGGCGGGAGAACTCTCGTCGTATCCGTTTCCCAACTTTGACCCGTTCGAAGCAGAGGGGCTGGAGAAGGTTATTCCGTGGGGAGGGGGGGGGGGGGGCTTATCGTTGACGCGAACGAATCTGCGCGAGCGCGCGGCATTAAGTCCGCGGGTAAGATACGAGGCCTAGGACGGTTCCCAACGCTCGAGATAAACGAGACCGCGAGAGAACTTTTTCCAGAGTCGATTCGTCATGGGCGCAGAAATACGCGGCGGCGGTATATCTAGCGGGACAAATGAACGGTGCGATACGAAGAGATCGATTCGTTCCTCCCCACCGCGCGGAGCCTCGGCCGCGCTCCTCTTCCTCGGACCAGGAGCTTTCGACCCTCCTAATCCGGATCCTTGCCGAAAACGTAGTCGCGATACCGAGATTTACCGCCGAGAGCCCCGGATATTCGCCTCGTCATAATCCAGTCCCGGGGAAAGAGGCGATCGAAAAGCGTTTGGAGAGGATTCGAACGAAAATCGACTTTTCGACTCTCCGAGACAAACGACGTTTGCCATCGCGCGGAAGGTCGGAGAACCGTAGAACCGTAGACCCATCGCGTGCTCGCTCCACGCGACACTGCCAATCACCGACGTCGTCCTCGTTCCATCCCGCGAGACGTAACGGAGACGCAACGATCTCCCCTTCTCGATCTCCGACTCCCGGAAGCTCCACGGAAGCCGACTACGAGTTTAGCTTTGCGCTGCAACGGAAGCGGAAGGGCGCGGCAAAGATTCGAAATTACCCAAGAAGGTTGATGAGGAGCGTTGTCCGGAGAGTGGAAGGACGGGCGAAGGCGGCGGCGCGCCTCTTTCTCGCGGATCTCGAGACTCGCCGAGACACGTGCGCCGAAACAGAGTTTCGGCCGGGAGTTTCGGCACGCTCCGGCGCCTTCCGCGCCACCGCGCCTTGGCAACGCGCCCGCGCGCGCGCCACGCGGCCCTCCTGCGGCACCCCCTCTACGCAGGCTTTCGCCAAGGAAATCCACACCATCGATTCTCGTTTCGCGAAACGACGAAAAATATCCACTTTGGATTCCAGGGCAAACGCACCGCCGAATCGTACTTCTTCGAATTCGCTCCGGCGAGGGAAGCGCGAGGGGGAGGGGGAGGGGCGAGCGATGTATTTCGATCACGCGCGCAGGAGCTTGGAAGCCGTGCTTTACGAGGCCGGCGGCCTCTGAAGAAAATATCCAGATGTATTTGGCGTAAGTATACGCCACCCCCTCCCTCGGCGTTTGCCGAGATATCGCGCGGGGGAGCGTCGAGGAGGACGAGGAGGAGGCCCAGCTCGATGTCCTGGCGCGCGGTGGAGAAGAATAAATCGGCGAGAACGGCAGCGCGCGCTACGAGACGTCGAGCGTATTCCGCGCGGGCCGCGACGATCGCTCATTCGAGATCCGCGCCTAGCTAGAAGAGCGGGAGATAAGCTCGGCCATATGGGGGAGAATTCATGAGGCGCGGCCAGCCGGTCGGGGTTAAACGAGCCCCAAATATGGGAGCTCGGAATGGAAGCATCGGGAAGACCTCATTTTTGGGGGATCGCTCGCTAACGCGGTCAGAAATCATCTCTCCTTCCAACGATCTCGCCCACCCTCGCTCCCGCTCTCCGGCGCTCTCTCTCTCTCTCTCTCTCTCTCTCTCTCTCTCTCTCTCTCTCGAGGAATGGAGAGCGAGTATTTGGCCGGGTGGGAAAAAATGATGCGACTAATCGAGGATCGCGAGTGTCGTTCTCCGGTCGATGTATTATCAGGGAGGATTCGGGAGGGCGGAGGGCGATGGGCGATGGGCGGAGGCCAAGACCGGGCTCACGTACGACTCTATGAGCCACCATCGCTCATAGAATCCTCTTCGCAATCTTTGGCGGAAAGCCTCGGAGAGCTCCCTGGCCGAGGGAGAAAAATGTGGAGGGGCTCGGCGAATCGATGAGTTTGCATTAAACATCTCAAAGCCCGGACCGACGGCAGTCGGTCTCCGCCGTGGAGGGATGCTCTCCCGGCTGGTTCTGCGGAATGACGGTGCTACGCTCAAATCCGCGCCCCGAATCCCGCAAGTACGAGCTACGAACTCGAGAGCGACGAGCTTCGAATCGGGAAAAACGAGCGAGCTTTGGAGCCTTTCGGGATGACTTTCGGCGCGTAGGCCCCTCACGTGCCACCGACGTTCTTACGAAAATGTCTTTCGCTACCGCGCCGAAAGCCCACCCTCCGCCGGAAGGAAACTCGCTCCGATCGCTTCGCGGTCTTACATCTCGAAGCGGCCCCCACCGCCGAGCCGCCACCACGCCCCGCATTCGCGGCCGCCCGGCCCTCCGGCCAAAACGTCCTCCGTTCTGCCTCCGTTCTACCTCCGAACCGCCGCCCTCTACCTGCCGAATTCCAGAGAGGAAGGAAAAAGAGGGAAGAACTCGGAAGTCCTCGAGCGTGCCCCGTCGCAGCGTTAACGCGTTCCTCGGATCCTTGGACGACGATCGCGGTAGGTCCGGCGAAAGAAGTCGACGTTCTTCTCCGGCGCGAGCAAAGCGCTCCGGAGTGTTCGCGATCCGGGAGCGCGCCATCCCATTTGCGGTACGGCTCTCGAGCGAGACGTTAAATGGCTCTTTCGAACGAGCGCACATTTTCCGCGATGTAAATAAGCGAGAATATAAATATCGGGGAGCGGTTCGCGGCGCGACTTTTATTTCGATGTACATTCTCGGGGACGACTGTTCGCCAGTTTCAGCGTCGGCCGTAGTTCGGTCACGTAGAAACGTAATGTGTACCGCTTACGCGCGGCGTAATACTCGTCCCTTCGCTCCTCGAATCGGCCGTGCGGCATAGCTGCCGGCTATTATCTCGGAAATCAAAATGCACCCGCGTGGAACGCACGTGGAGTACGTACGATCGCGTTCGCCGCCCCCTTTTGACTACCGCCGAACAAAATAGCCGCGCGCGGCCTCCCTCTTTTCTTTCCTCCGACCTCGGAGCTTTACCCTCGCAGTCTCGATCGACGTCGAAGGGAAAGCGAGCCGGCGCGCGGGTCGTGAAAGTGGCGAACGGCAGCCGCCCAGCGCTGGAAGCGGAGCCACAGTCGGCACGCAGTTCGTGGCTATTCTCAAACGGGAATAAACCGCGCCGAGTCTCGTTTTTTTTTTTCTTCGCCGGAACGTGCCCCGCGGCCGAAAAATGAGCGAAGAGTAAAAGGAAAAAGGCGGGAAAGAAAAACGAGGACACCGAAAGTACAAGGCTCGCCCAGGGCAATAATAATATCGGAAAGGTCGAGCTTATACCGCGCGGCGGGCTTTTCTCGATAGTTCGAACCAGAACTTTCTGCCAAAGTTGCAAAGCTTTAGAGCGAAGGCTTTAACGGGGCTTCGCGCCTGGCGAAACTCTTTTCGTGGGATAAAGTCGCGAGAAGTAAGAAAAAATGATAGGTACGAGAAGAATGCCCGTGCGGTAACTTTAGTTCCAGATATACTGACCTCAGCATTCTCGCGTTAGAAGTTCATTTTCGGTGCTTCCAAGTATATCCGCCTTCGCGGAAAACTTTTATTATCCGGGTATTTGACTTTTTAACGGCCGGCAAACTCTCGTTCCTCGAGTACCGCCGGCGACCATCGAGCGAGGAGGGCCGACCAAAGGTTTCCTCCGAAGGTTCGTCGATTATCGTCCTCGGCGAATAGCCTCGAGTATCCCCGGGCACTTCTCCCGAGTTAATCGTGCTCGCGCAACGGCTTAATGCGCGCCCCACGAGCGGGGGATACGGCGCGTGGACTTTTTCGGGTTAAAGATCGATCCGAGCCGTGTGCGCCGGCAGGAATCTTTGGTCGGAAGCTCCCACGAAACGGCTAACCGATACGAATGCCGAGCAACGGCCCCCCGATGGGCCGTCTCGACGGATTCGCCCGCGAGACGCGCCCCTATCGCCGAGTGAGCCTCGAGTAAACGCCGATTCGAGCGAGCATCGCGAATGACGAGTCGCGAGGCAAACCGCTCCCGTCCTTCGCCCCCCTTCCGTTTATCAAGGACTCCGCCTCGATCGTGGCTCTAGCTCCCGCCGAAAATACGGTCGGCCGGTGGCACGGGGAGGGAAATGGGCCAAGGAGGAATCTCGGGAGGTTGGAAAATCAGGACACGCGGTTACGAAACATCGTTGCCATCGCGCAACCTCTTCCAGAGGTCGGCAGGCATTTCGGTCACGTCGAAGCGTAATGGTCGGTAAGTAACAAATGACCGTGTCTGCCCGGTCCGAAGCTCTTCTCATCCTTCATCGAAATAATAGCCTAAGCCGTTCGAACTTTTGCGCCAGCGACCGAGCGTAAACCCGAACGTCGATCCCTCGCGCTCCTCGAGGGGCCAGCGCGCGAGGGCCGGAGTATCGGACCAAAGTCCGTCGACGCGCGCTTCGCTCGCTCCAGCCGTGCGCGCTTCCCTTCCCTTCCCTTCCCTTCCTTCGGTCCTTGCCCCTTCGAGGCGTCTCCTCCCGCCTCGCGATCGCCACGCCGACGACTCTCGCGGATAATCTCCGCTCCCGCGAGTCCTTCGCGAAGAAACATGGCGCAGGGAGATGCGAGGAAAGACGGTTCGTCCCGCGCGCAATTACGAGCCCGTCGTAGGTCGGCGAAAGATAAGAGAGCCGGGGGAGGTCGTTGCCCGAGCGGCGGGCGGAAGAAGCACCCTCGCTCTCCGCCTCGATCGCTCCTTTTCTCTTTGCGCAATAAGTTTTGTAATTCCGTCGGTTACGCAACTTTCCGGGTGGCAATAGCCACGAGTCGAGCCGCCGCCTCGCAACCTCCTTGCGCTTCTCGCTCGCGCTCCTCCCCGATCTGCCCCCGTCCGCTCGATCCTCCCGTGCCAGGCCGCATCGCGGGCCTCTCCTTTGCGCCGCGAGGAGAAGAGTGGGAGATCGGTAGGCGAGAATAAGGGACGAATGGAGTCGAAGGAAATAGACCGCGAACCCCGGGCTCTATGGGCAACGTTGAAAGGAGCGTTCGTTAGGAATTTGCAATGGAGGATGGTGAGATCGTGCCGGCAAATTCGAGCGAGGGAAAGCCCGGGATTAAAGCATCCTCCCGGGAGGTCTCGCGGAGCAACCGGAGGCGCGTTAAAGTGGCGTATTTCGAATTCGAGCACGCGCCTGCCCGGCGGCCTTATCGTAGGAAGCGAGCGGCAGCCGGAGGGCTCGGAGTCCCCCGTTATTTCGGCCCCAACGGCCAACGCTTCTCGAGGCCGCGATCGCTCTCCTCGGGCCTGGGAGACGTGGCGCTTGCCTAGACGCCCGCCGAGTTCGCCCTGAGACGCCTTACGCTCGAGTCCTTAAGGACGTACTTACGTCGCAGGATCGAACATCCTCGGGAGACCCCCGGACGTCCGCGAATTTAACCGCCGACTCTGCCCGAGATAGCACGTCCCGCCGCTGCTCGCTAATGGGCTTCGAAAAGTTTAATCCGCGCGCCGAATATCGCGCGCATTAATGGCGCGCCTATGTCGTAAACTCGAATGGCCCCACGCTACCCTCCGATCTTCGATGTAGCCCCCGATACGCTCTCGACGCCTCGCCATCCTCGAACGTTCCTATCTTTTACCGCGAGCTCAATGCTACGCCTCGAGGACCGTTTCCTCCTCGCGTCGTCCTTCCCCGGGAGAAATGCTGGGAGCTTTCGGGACGAGAATATTTTCGTACTCTCCAACGGAGTGTATAGCCGACGGGGTGATCCTTGCGCAAACAACGTGTATGCTCTGGCCATTATGCGCCCGTTTCGGGTAGTAACACCAACGCAACGCCCCGAGGCTGATGCGCCGGTCGGTAACTCGCCAACTTCTCGGCTCGTCCGGCCTCTCGAGTTCTTTCCGCGAAAGAGTAAACGAGTAGTCCGCGAACTTTCGGCTTGCCCGGATTCTCGTATTCACGAGCTCTCTCCCCATTGTACTTTGCTTTTTGTTCCGCCGTACAGCTACTCCGCAAACATCTCCAATTCCGCTGCTTCGCGGGAGCTCCTATCTCCGGAGCACACGTGCCGTTAATTACTTCATTTGCCCGATCTGCCGCGTACATTTTCATCTTCTTTATTCGGGCGGGCTCCCTCCTTCGAACCAATTATCCGCTTTAATGGAAATTCGCCCCTTCCGCGTTCCATCGATGGTCCAGTGCGCGGTGCTACGAGCAAAGTCTGGCCGAACGGTTTTCCAAGAAAAAAAGGGGAAAAAAAACAACGCCCTCTTCCTTTCAAAACATTTTCGTGCAGTCTTGCCTCTCGGAAGAACATTTTTCTCTCGAGGTCTCTCGGGCGGAAGCACGCCTATCGCGCTCCTTCCAATTATCGCTCGCGTCTTCTTGCCAGCTTCGATAAGCGATTCGCCGCGCGGGGCGTAACAAACGTTCTCGCGAAAAACCTCCAACGTCTTCTTCCTGCGCGATAACCTTTTGCGCGATCTTCCGTTATGCCGGCGCACTGATGAAATTGCCGAACGGGCGGCGAAACCCTCGGGAAGCCACGGACCAGTACGGAGAATCTGTTTACGAACTCTATTCACGAGGGTGGGCAGGCGTGTAAACCATCTCGCTAATAGAATATGCTCGTGCCCTGGCCTCCCGAGGAAACGTAAGGGCTCGTAGCCGCAAGCGGCAGCACCGACACGCCGTTATCGCGATTTTACTCTTCCGCGCCAACTCCTCGACGCCCTCTCCCCCCCCCCCCCTCGGAAAGGCCCACCCGCGCCAGCTTTCGCCAATTTATCGCCACGGACATTCGCGCGCGACACGAATAGTCGACTCTGTCCAAGCGTTTCGCCGTTATCCCACTTTCTGGTCGTTCATCGCGTTCGTCGATCGTGCGATAATTCGGTAGGCGATCGAGTAGGGATGGTGAGTGGATGACGGAAATGATTGCGATTCGCAATGGATACCGTTTGCGTTCCGAGAAGACGCACGGAAGGCCCCCGCGTGGCTCGATCGCGTTTGGGCGTAACAAAAGTCGCGAGCTTCGGGTTTGCACGAATAGCGGAGTGCGCGCAGCGTAGATCGTGCCGGTAAAACGTCGTCGAGCGAAAGGGCTGAAAGGAGCGGAGGCCTCGGTCGTGCTCGGAGCGAATTCGATGCCGAAATCGACGATACGATCCACTTTCGGAGAATCGCCAGGGTAGTTTCGATCCGAGTGCGCCTCGAATGGGAACTACCGAAGCCGCTACTCGGGAAAGCGCCTTGGAATGGGAGGGCGTAACGACCGGGCACTCTGTAAAGGTATTTGCTCGGCCGTGAACCGTGTAAAAAAAAAAAAATATATATA